>JACXGI010009029.1:0-31598 GCA_016801175.1 Esox masquinongy
CACACACACACACACACACACACACACACACACACACACCTCCCCCATGCTTGTCTCTGTGAGGACAGTTTTATCCTCCAGCATCCCAGGGGCTAGCCTGAACTACATTTGTCTCTTTCAATTAGGTAGGACTGCAGGCCTGTTGGCCCATGTCAATAACCCTTTCTGGTAAAGAAAAGCATTTCGGGGGTAAGTCGGTAGCTTCCAAACATATTCTCAAAGAGCCATGTCAGATTGGAAGAGTTAAGGGCCTGTGTTGACCTTGGTATATATACACACACACAGTTAAGCCCAAAAGTATTCATACCCATGCCAAATTTTGAGCTATAGTGAATTTTCATTTGACCAATAGGTTTCCTCTGGCTGGAAATGACATAAACAAGTGACAAAACACGGTAAGACATTGTGCTGGAGACAAATGAATAACGTAACTATTTCTGTTTTTAGCCATGACTTGCAGTTGACTAGTAATTGACTAGAGAACTACTGCAGTTCAGCAGTTCTCAATTTATAGGTATATATATATAAAACTCAGTTGTTATTTTCCATGAAGTGACCCATCCATAACCTTAATGTCATTGCATCAGTATACTTACACAATAGGCAGTTACAATATAAAATATACCAACATGTCTTCCCCCACCATTCCATTTAGAGTCCATCTCTATTAAAGGGAAATGTCTCTATATGAAACAATCTGACCTCTTGGTGGACTCTGTCAAAGATCTGTTACTCAGGGAGAGACACGGACAGCTACTGCTTCTCTCCTCACTGAAGCACTAAATAGAAACTTTGTGGAATGAAGGCAATCAGCGAAACATGTAGCGCTCTGTTACAGCGTAAATACCAAATGATTGAAGCTCATTCATTGTGATGCATGGCACATACATTTTATGTGATACATTCAAGTCATGGGTGCAAATCTTACCTTGGCACCTCTGCCAAGGCATGCGGAATTGGCTTGCATCCGTTCCTCTTTTTCTATATGAGCCAGCATCATAACATGATATTTTTCTGAGCGGTCAAACTATGCTTCTATCATTAGAGAAAATGTTAGGCAATCACCATCTCTGGGAGTTCTGTCAGTGGAACAAAGTACTGCCTCTGTATTTTGAATGATGAATGAGGACTTCCCTTGTTCATAGTTCAGCTTGTGCACAGAAGCACTGATAGCCCACAGGGCTGCTATTCCTTGGCAGTAATCTCAGAAAAGGTAAGATTGTAAAACCTGAATCTGAAATGTATGTGCATTTGATGTACCAAAATATTCTGGGCTTTAATAAATTTGGATTTTACTTAATTGAGGGTCTATGTTTCATTTGTTGTGAGACACTTTCAGTGTCATTAAAAAAAAAAAAACTTTACCAACATAACATTTCCTATGACCTACTGCACTCATCAAATGCACAAATCTCATTAATGATGTTAACCACACAGAAAGTTAAGTGTAACAACAGTTTTTAGCAATGTGGAAATTGAATTCAGCATGGTTGTCTGTCTTGAGCAAGAAATCTGAGGGTTTGCCAAAAAACAGCATGGACAAGCACACACTCCTGCCAATCCTATTACTCTACCATCAGGCCATCGTAAGCTGGGGGAAACCAAATTTTGCCAATGTTATTGCTACAGAATATTCATAGTTATATAAAATAGATTCAACATGTTCAGGTTTCTGTGCCAATGTCTCACACAACCGATGAGTATCCACTGATCGGCTATGTCATCGTTCCCGTTCAGGAGCACAGTCAAATGAGTGTATATCACTCTTGACAAACAGACAATACATCCAAAACTTGTTTTTGTACAGTTGTGCTCATAAGTTTGCTTACCCAAGCAGAAAATGTGAAAGTTTGGACATGGATTTTGAAAATATGACTGATCATGCAAAAAAACTGTGAAAGTGATTAAAGTTTAAAACCTGTATGTCTCATCTAATTTTATGAGACATTCGTACATTATATCAAAGTAGCCTAGCCAAAATCTGCCTACACAAAATAAAGAATTCCTCATCAGCTACAATCATTATTTTGTATAATTTTGTTGTTTTAAATTTATTTCATGTTATGTCTATTAAATAAATGCACACTCCCTGTCATATTAGCAACAATCTACAACCCCATTTCCAAAAAAGTTGGGACACTGCGTAAAATGTAAATGTAAAAATAATGCATTGATGTGCAAAGCATTTAAACCCTACATTAAACAGAACATAGTACAAAGACAACATATCAAATGTTGAAAGAGACATTTTATTGTTTCTTGAAAAATATATACCCACTTTGAATTTGATGCCAGCAAGATGTTTAAAAAATGTTGGGAGAGGCAACAAAAGACTGGAAATGTTGTGTAATACTAAAAAAACTCAACCTGGTAGAATATCACACAACTAATTAGGTTAATTGGCAACAGGTCAGTAACATCATTGGGTATAAAAAGATCATTCCAGAGAGGATGGGTCTGTCAGAAGTGAGGATGGGGAGGGGTTCACCACTCTGTGAAAGACTGTGCAGGCAAATAATGCAACAATTTAAGAATGTTTCTCAACATAAAATTGCACCGAGTTTGGGGATCTGATCATCTACAGTACATAATATAATTAAAAGATTCAGAGAATCTCTGTAAGCAAGGGACAAGGCCGAAAACCAATATTGGATGGTTGTGATCTTCAGGCCCACAGGCGCCACTGCATTAAAAACAGACATGATTCTGTAGTGGAAATCACTGCATGGGCTCAGGAAAACTTCCGAAAACCATTGTCTGTAAACACACTACGTGACAGAATCCACAGATGCAAGTTAAAACTCTACCATGCAAAGAAGAGACCACATATAAACAACATCAAGACATAACATCAACATATATACAACAAGATCCAGAACAGCCACCGCCTTCTCTGGGCCCGAGCTCATTGAAGATGGACTGAGGCAAAGTGGAAAACTGTCCTGTGGTCTGACAAATCAAAATTTGAAATTATTTTTAGGAATCATGGACGCCGTGTCCTCTGGACTAAAGAGGAGAGGGACCATCCGGCTTGTTATCAGCACACAGTTCAAATGCCAGCATCCGTGAGGGTATGGGGGTGCATTATTTCACATGGCATGGGTGACTTGCACATCTGTGAAGGCACCATTAATGTTGAACAATATATACAGGTTTTAGAGCAACATATGCCGTCATCCAGACTTTGATCTAGGTTTCTTCCTAAATTTAGGCCCCTTTTATGGAGTTTTTCCAAGCCACTGTGCTTCAACATTGTTGTTGCTTGTTCCTTGGGGCTTCAGGCTGGGTGTTTCGTAAAAGCACTTTGTGACAACTGCTGATGTAAAAAGGGCTTTATAAATACATTTGATTGATTGATCCAGATGACGTCTTTTTCAGGGAAAGCCTTGCTTATTTCAGCAAGACAATGCCAAACCACATTCTGCACGTAAAACAACATCATAGGTCTATAGTAAAAGAGTCTGGGTGCTAAACTGGATCAAACTGTCACCCATTGAAAATACTTGGCGCATTATGAAACTAAAATATGACAAAGGAGACCCCTATTAAGCAGCTGAAATCCTATATCAAGCAAAAATGGGAATAACATTTCACTTTCAAAACTACAGCAATTAATTTCCCCAGTTCCCAAATGCTTAGAGTATTGTTAAAAGAAGAGTTGATGCAATACAATAATAAACACGCCCCTGTCTCAAAATGTTTTAAATGTGTTGCTGGAATCAAATTCAAAATGGGCATATATTTTTCCAAAGACAATAGCATTTCTCGGTTTCAACATCTGATATGTTGTACTATTTTCAATGAAATATAAGGATAAATTATTTGCACATAATTGCATTCTGTTTTTTTTTTGCATTTTACACAGCTTCATAACTTTGAAAATGGGGTTGTACTTGTTGCGCCTTCAGATCTCAGTCACGTGAAAATGCTTGCATGTGTGGTGAATTTAAGATTATTTTCCAACCCGGTATAATTTCAGAAAACTTGTAGGCACAACATTTTATTAACATTTTGAGGTAAAAAAAACAAACCAAGGCTTTATTTAGTAAAATTTTATAAAGGCCAAATGTTAACAAGACAAAAACATACATTCCTCCCCAGTCACAACCTCATTTTCTGGACTAGTGATGTCTTGTCGCCCAACAACATGCCCCCTTAATCTCCTCCCTTCCACCCCACACCAGACAATTCCTGTAGAACCTCCACCATCCCTCACTTCCCTGGTCAACTTATTTAAAAATGGTTCCTCCTTAAGTTCTCTTCCATCTTTCCATTCCTAAATCCTTGGACGTCTCTGACCACTTCCCTGGCTAACTTCTCTCAGAATCTCCTCATGTTGTTGCTACTGGAGTCCCTCATGGATTGGTTGTAGGCCTGCTCTTTTTCTTTGCCGCTGTCCTTAAGGTCTGCCACTCGGCACTGTGTTGGGACACTAATTTCTACGTGCCGGACAACACCAACCTACCGACACCGTTAAAACCCCTAGTGTTGAGTGAGTGTTAACAACCAAAAAGTATTGTGCTTAACAATATTTTTTTAAATATTTTTTTTAAAGTGTTTAAGTGTTAAACCGAATAAACATGGATCAGTCATTACAAGCTATTAGCTGGTGAAAATAGGATCGTATTCCATTATAAGCTCAAATGGTGTGGTTGTTTGTACTTTCATTTATTACACTCCATTATCTATGGACATACTTACACTATCAAATCCTTCTCAATTCTAACACATTGAGCCGTGGAACGGTTATCAACTTTAACCTTCCTCTAAGCCTTCTTCCATTCCAATTTAGAGGGCAATTTAAACTGAAAAAAGATTATGCAATACCTACAATCTCCCCCAATTTGAACATCCCCATTGTATATCTCAGGAGTCCAGAGTGTGTTTGCAACTCTAATTTAATGACTCTAGATTTATCATATTTCCCCAAAACATGCAAGGCAGAAGGAAAGTGGATGTAAATACCGGAAACTAATTTGCAAACAGCATCTGCTGAGTCAGACAGATTTAACAGATAAACACAAAATGAAAATGAGGCTAATAAACCCTGTAGTCTTATAATAGTAAGTGGCTCCCTAGTTACTATGAAGTGCTCTACTTTGGACCAGTTCTTATCAGGCTCTGGAAAAAAGTATCCATTTGGAACACAATTTGCTGCATATAAAACCCCTCCAAAATACTTACTTGCATATTGCCTACTGTACAGAAATAACATATCCACTAATCCATTCATTTTAGCGTTGTTTATTGCCTTCTGGAAAGCCTGTACTCCACTGAAACAGAATATACTAAGTACTTGAGTTATGTGAGTTGATGCAGTTGGATGATAGCAGTCAGTGGAAGCTAACACACAGCGACATACGGAAAACACACGTGGGCTCATGCAGTACTTCCTGTGACGCAGGTCATTTCAACACACAGGTCATTTCAAAACTAAATAAAACATAATTTTGTATTCAGAGAACTTGCACAGTGCTGCCTTCTCAGAAAGTTTTCAAGCAGAAGCTAGAAAGGACGTGGGCAGATGAGGTAGCCAGATCCTACTGTCAAATTCTAACATTTAGTATAAATCAGAAGGGAATGACTCAAATGCAATAAGTCAATTGCCAAGCACTGATTCTAAAAATATTTGAAACTTTGTCAAAGGATAAAGTCTAATAAACTTGGTCCACTTTGTTATGCAAATCTTTAAATGACTGGAAAACTGACCGAATGTCAGCCCAGCTCTACCTCATTTCTATAGTTACATTATAGTCATGTACAGTTGGTGTATTAATCTAAAGCAGGGGAGGGCATAATATTCGGCTTGGGTGCCAGATCATGATTTTTACATAAATTGGAGGGCCACATTTGTTTTGTAAATTGTTAATCAAAAATTGAAAAAAAGGGCAGTAATTAAAGCATTTATACAGTAGGTCCATTATGATGTTGAAATAATTTAACTTCTGATTTAGATGTACAGTTGTGCTCATAAGTTTGCATACCTTGGCAGAAATTGTGAAATTTTGGCATTGATTTTGAAAATATGACTGATCATGCAAAGAAATTGGTCTTTTATTTAATGATAGTGATCATACATTTATTATCGCATAGTTGTGTGGCTCCTTTTTAAATCATAATGATAACAGAAATCACTCAAATGGCCCTGATCAAAAGTTTACATACCCTTGAAAAGAACTGTCAAAAGACCTGCGTAACAAGGAAATGGAACTTTATTAAGATGGAAAAGGATATAAAAAGATATCAAAAGCCTTGCAAATGCCAGTCAGTACTGTTCAATCACTTATTAAGAAGTGGAAAATTCAGGGATCTTTTGATACCAAGCCAAGGTCAGGTAGACCAAGAAAGACTTCAGGGCACACTGTAATTTGGAGTGACGAGACCAAAATAGAGCATTATGGTCACAAACATAAGCGCTATGTTTGGAGAGGGGTCAACAAGGTCTATAGTGAACAGAATACCATCTCCACTGTGAAGCATGGTGGTGGCTCACTGATGTTTTTGGGTGTGTGAGCACTAAAGGCACGGGGAATCTTGTAAAAAATAATGGCAAGATGAATGCAGCATTGTATCAGAAAATACTGGAAGACAATTTGCATTCTTTTGCACGAAAGCAGCTCATGGACTTTCCAGCACGACAATGACGCTAAGCACAATGCCAAGTTGACCCTCCAGTGGTTACAGCACAAAAAGGTGAAGGTTCTGGAGTGGCCATCACAGTCTCCTGACCTTAATATCGTCAAGCCATTCTGGGGAGATCTCAAACGTGTGGTTCACGCAAGACGACCAAAGACTTTGCATGACCTGGAGGCATTTTGCCAAGACGAATGGGCAGCTATACCACCTGCAAGAATTTGGGGCCTCATAGACAACTATTATAAAAGACTGCATGTTCTCATTGATGCTAAATAGGACACTACACAGTATTAAGAAATAAGGGTATGCAGACCTTTGAACAGGGGTCAGTTCATTTTTTGCCGGACCGCGTAAGCGGAGCCGGCTAAGAAGAGTGAATGTCTCTTGCTGAGTGAGTGAGTGAATGAGTGAGTGAGTGACTGACTGACTGAACCTTGTTAAATAGCGTAGTGGTTAGAGAAGCAGACTTGTGAACTATAAGTCCCGAGTTCATATCTCCTCGCAGGCGAAGTGATGTACGCATTATGAATTATTCCATATAGACGAAAACTTTGTTAATATCTACATTATAGTAAGCCTGAAATAAAACAGTTTACAGTTATATTGCGACTGTTTCTGGTGGATTTTCAGAGTACGCATCCATGCATGCATTTTGGGTCAGGATAGACCAACACATTTGCTGGCTTAACAACATATTTACGTTATAGTAAGCCTTAATTGAAACTGTATACAGTTATATTGCGACTGTTTCTGGCATGGAAAAGTTCATCTTCAGTCTCGCTAGCAATTGCTCAATTCTTATGATAATTCCTAGGAAGTTAGTAGATACTAGAAACCCTATTACTGGCTAATAACCTGTTAAAACAGCTAGTGGCAAAAGCAATACAGTTCATAGACACTAGAGTGGTGGTAAACTTAATAAGAAACGTTAGTCAGTTTAACACAATCCTGAATGGAGTCTAGCGACTACTGAAACGTGTAATGCCGTGGCGTAGTGGTTAAAGACAGTACCTCTCATGTGGAAGACCTAATTTCGAATCTATTGAGAGCAACGACATTTATTAATTATTTCTCGTAGATTCCACGATTCTCTCGTCTTTTCACTTGATGAAAAAGTTAGTTATCATCGCCTTTATTGATAGTTATTGTATCAATGTCATTGACGAATGAATGAAAAAAGTATGTTGTTTTGCCATGAAATCAAAAAATATGTTCTTATGCCATGAAATGAAATAGCTTTGGCAGACTCACTAGAAACTGCTCAATTCTTATGACTATTCCAGTAAGTTAGTAGATACCGGTAAAGCTTATTACTGGCTAATATGATGTTAAAACGGCCAGTGGCAAACGTAATACATAGACGCTATTTGTGGTGGAGGTAAACTTAGTAAGAAACGTTAGACAGTTTAACTGTATCAATGTCATTCCCGAATGGCGAATTAACTATTAAAACGGCCAGTGGCAAAAGAGGATTTGTTCAGGAGATACAGATGCCGGGTGTCAGTATAGACAAGAGGCTATCCTGACAGCCAGCAGATGTAGAGCTCCGTGGTGTAGTGGTAACGACACAGCCTTTCACATGGGCGACTCGGGTTTGAATCTCGAGATGGCAACTCTATTGCGGGCCGGCTGAACTAGGCTTTCCTGGTTTTTTTGTTGTTTTATCATTGTGCCATTCTGTTATGGCCTACAGTTGAATGTGAATCCCATAAGAAATAAAAGACGTGTTTTGCCTGCTCACTCATGTTTTCATTACAAATGGTACATATATTACCAATTCTCCAAGGGTATGCAAACTTTTGAGCACAACTGTGTAAGAATGGGCTGGTGAGTTGTAACTATTTCATTACCTACCACGGGCCGGATGGAATGGCCTCACGGCCCGATGTGCCCACCTCTGATCTAAAGACACCCAGTTGGGACAAACACACAACCCAGGAATAGTAAATGAACACTGATCAGCCATAACATTATGACCACTGCCAGGTGATGGCTAGACAACTGGGTCAGAGCATCCCCAAAACTGCAGCCCTTGAGGGGTGTTCCTGGTCTGCAGTGGTCAGTACCTATCAAAAGTGGTCCAAGGAAGGAAAAGCGGTGAACTGGCGACAGGGTCATGGGCGGCCATGGCTCACTGATGCACGTGGGGAGCAAAGGCTGGCCCGTGTGGTCCGATCCAACAGACGAGCTACTGTAGCTCAAATTGCTGAAAAAGGTAATGCTGGTACTGATAGAAAGGTGTCAGAACACAGTGCATCACAGTTTGCAGTAGCCGCAGACCAGTCAGGGTGCCCATGTTGACCCCTGTCCACTGCTGAAAGTGCCTACAATGGGCATGTGAGCATCAGAACTGGACCACGGAGCAATGGAAGAAGGTGGCCTGGTCTGATGAATCACATTTTCTTTTACATCACATGGATGGCCGGGTGTGTGTGCGTCGCTTACCTGGAGAACAAACGGCACCAGGATGCACTATGGGAAAAAGTCAAGCCGGCGGAGGCAGTGTGATGCTTTGGGCAATGTTCTGCTGGGAAACCTTGGGTCCATTCATGTGGATGTTACTTTGACACGTACCACCTTCCTGAGCATTGTTGCACACCATGTGCACCCTTTCATGGCAACGGTATTCCCTGATGGCATTGGCCTCTTTCAGCAGGATAATGTGCCCTGCCACAAAGCAAAAATGGTTCAGGAATGGTTTGAGGAACACAAGAAGTTCAAGGTGTTGACTTGGCCTCCAAAGTCCCCAGATCTCAATCCAATCGAGCATCTGTGGGATGTGCTGGACAAACAGGTCTGATCCATGGAGGCCCCACCTTGCAACTTACAGGATTTAAAGGATCTGCTGGTAACGTCTTGGTGCCAGATACCACAGCACACCTTCAGAGGTCTAGTGGAGTCCATGCCTACATGGGTCGCTTTTTGCCGCTGTTTTGGCGGCAAAAGCGGGACCCACACAACATTAGGTTGTCATAATGCAATAGAAACAGGTGGTCATAATGTTATGGCTGGTCGGTGCACCTCACACAATGTAGTAGCTATCAACAAAATAAATGCCAAAATAATGTAACAAAGTCTAACAAATTAAGTTAAAATATCCAGGGACCACAATTTGGTTTCCAGGACAGAAAATAACTGGTTAGATTGGGAGATGTCCTCCCATAAAAGTGGGATAGCCACTTGAAAATGAGAACACTTCTCAATGTGTTCACCCTGAATAAATAAACAAATAAAAAAATTTAAAATAAATTGAAAAATGACACCAGAGGTTGCAGAACAAAGAGTTTGGACAGGGATGAAGTGTGTTGAGCATACCTGAAGGGACAGTTCCCCTTACTGCTCTTTAGATTACCACCATGGTTTTATAGTGGATGCAAGTTCCAACACACAAGTACTGGAGTGTGAAGAGAAGGGTAACATGGGAGAACTTGCTCTTTACTTATTTTACTGCCCAGCCACAGGGCTTCCTCTTCCTGTGGGGGTGGAATTAAACACTGGCGGCTGCTTTTGCAGACAAACATTAAAAAATACATCTCAATGGAGATCTCTATTGAACTCAAGCATTTAGTCCAGGACTACAATTAATCTGTGTCCATGAAAGTGGCCCTGATGTTTTGACATCAGACCAGGTACTGTATATTACCAATGAATAATAATATATAGGTATTCTAGGGACTACAAACGTCTCTTAGCCCAACCTAGATTAATGGTGTAGTCAAATACAGGAAGCAGAAGAGGATATGGATAATTGGATAGAGCAGAGGTTAGGTAGATAGAGCAAACAGCCAAGAGGTTCCCGACACAGGAAATATTTTATGTACCTGTAAGTCGCTCTGGATAACAGCATCTGCTAAATAACTGAACTGTAAAAACAAACAGCCAAGAGGATTCCAGACACAGAAGATATTAACTTTAACAGTAAGTGGGTCTGGATAAGAGAACCTGCTAAGTGACTAAAATAGGGTAAGCTGAAGCCTAGGGAGATGTGTTGGTCCAAGCATCCTACCCAGGGACACACATATGAATCTGCAAGAATCCACTACCCTTCAACTATCTCTCGTCTTCTCTGTTTTTTAAAACACTATTGTATCTCTTCAGTAAAATAAAATAATACGAAAGGATTAGGATAGTCCCATTCCTTCAAAAATTTAAATAGTAGTGAAATAAGAAAAGACTGAAAATGCCAAGATATTCCTGACACAGAAAATAGATTAAACAAACAGCCGAGAGGGTCCCTAGGCAGATGCTGATTCACTCATTTACCAGGTTGGGACCGTTGCTTACAGGGGTTCCCAAACTGGGGTCCATACTGCAGGGGTCTACATTCAGGGCCAACATTCGATATTATTATGTTCTTGTCCTTTAAAATCAACAGACGAAACATATTAGTCAAGGGATCCAGAGAGAATTTAACGCACTGAGAAAAATATAGCTGCAGATTTTAGGGTCACTGTGGAACCTTAAACTGACTGATTCTTTGAGTAACCATTCAAATCCCTGAATGTTTTGACCATTAACCATAAACTGACTGGTTCTTTGAGTAACCATTCAAATCCCTGAATGTTTTCACCATGAACCATAAACTGACTGATTCTTTGAGTAACCATTCAAATCCCTGAATGTTTTGACCATGCAGCACTGCGACTGACTAACAATACCACAGGGTTAGAGCATCATTTGCATATTTCCCAGGCTGACTTTCAAGTGAATTAAAGCAAGTTACGAGTACCAACCATGACTGCTTGCTAGTGACAGAGACATGAGATATGATAATGACAGGTGTGGCTTTGGTTAATCTCTGGTAATTAAACCTACAGCGACATTTTATTGCAATATTGACTGACAGGTCAACGCTTTACAGGGTTCATTTATTTCCTGAATTGTGTCCTAGGCTGGTGCTGCTGTCCAAGCCTCTGCCTTTGGTGCATATTTTCTGCTGTAGCGTGGGTTTCAATCCGGCCTACAGCTATTTCAGCAAACACTCTCTCCTCCCTTTTACCGCTTTCCTGTCCAATAAAGCATAGAAATGCCTAAAGAAATATATATAAAAAATGTAATTCCTGAATTAGAAATGTACATTGGTCAATGTGCGCTAGAGATCTGTCTGATTCCATATGTTTCAAAAACCTTCATATGACTTGTCAAAATACCTCTCTTAACTCAAAGCTTATTTACTGTGCAAGAACACAAAACATGTTGTCAAACAGATATTCAATGCATTTAAGCTTAAAAATTCAAGTTTTTTTTTTTTACCCTAGTTGTGGCAACATTTTCAGGATACTAGGTTTAAAGCTTTGACAATCAAATTTCACTCCCCACGACAAAATGTGTAAGACAGCAGGAAATTAGCTTGAAAACCATTCTCTCTTCATTGCCAAGAGGTGGTCAATTAAAATGTTCCTTCTCAGGGCACAAGACATGGACTGTTCGGCCAAGCGCTGCCGAAGTCATTGTAAAACTCCCAGTATGCTATTCCTATCTCACTCCAGTTGTGTTCTTATTATGAGAAAGTCCCTGATGACTGTGATCCCTGTCAGTGTTAGGCAGCGTCCCTGCTAGCACTGGCTGATAAGATGTTGAAAAGACATTGAGAAGATGAAGACACTGAAATGATGTTCCAATGATTTTGTTCAGTAGAATGGTACTGGGACATTAATGTTTGCTTTTGGTTTAGACGGGAGGTGGTAGCCTCTAACAGGTGGATGTGATAATTCCTTGGGCACGGCTTGCTGGTTTAGATGAGCGGTGGTAGCCTCTAACAGGTGGATGTGATACTTCCTTGGGCACGACTTGCTTGTGCAAACAATAGCAGTTACAATGGCAGAACTTACTGTTATTAACTCCGGTATTTACCTGGTAGCGAGCTCTGACGGGCGACTATTAAGTACATGAATAATTTATTGTCTCTCTATCCTTAAAATATGACCCCCCTTTTCATTCTGTCTCAGTGTCTGGCATCTGTTAGTAAAATATACAGACACACAGGTAACTGCAACTAAAGCAAATACAGTTGTGTAGTTTATCATCTTTCACAACCAGATTCCACACAGGGTGAAAACCCACATCGTCTATGTGGCGTTTTTTAGCCCCTATCCCACACCAGAAAGAAAACTCACCAGGAATTCAGCTGAGTTTCATTAATGGTATCTGTTGACAAGTATACTCACAAATAAAATAACAGACATTTTGACTCAGTGTAATCAAGGTAGGAAATTAATGCTATTTATGTTATTTCAAATGTAATTTTGGTTTCTGTTGTGGCCAATTCATACAAATTACTTTTTAGGATTCCTATAATTATGTTCTGTCCCCTGACCATCAGCTCTGTCAGAAAGCGGCTGAAACCAGTGTTCCATATATGTTGGCTATGTCACAAATAGGATAATAGCCCTGTGCTTCTGTGGAGTAAATTCTATGTTTATCCAAGTCTTTCAAAGCAACCCACACTGCAGAGGGAAAAGTGAGCGTTATAATTCCACCTGCCCTGTAGGGATATGACCACTCCAAACCGTATGAAGCACTTAACAGCACGACTTCCACTGAAGGGACTGACACCAGCACTCGGTGAATGATCATACAGAATCACTCGCTTTCTCTATTTCTGTCCGTTTGACTGTCTGTTTGACTGCCTGTTTCTCTGTTTACACATCTGTCTTTCTCTTCCCATCCCTCTCCCCCTCACGCGTTCTCTCAGTTATTGAACGCTTGCATGAAGCGATGAATAACAGGCCAAGCCACTCCTATTGAACATTCTTACTAAACCCCACCAATGTGGGGTTTGGCTGTAACTACAAATTCAGTATAATCTGAAGCAACAGTGTTTATTATTATTTTTGACCTAACTATGCATCCTGTAAGGGCATCCAAAACGTGAAGACAATACCGTTTACTCTAACTCATGTGAGTAGGCTGAACGCGCAATGATGTTTTATCAACTTTCAGTAACTGAAATTGCTGTCGCAGGTTAAATTCTATTGTAGCTGAAATAGAGCTAAAATACAACATTCAGATTTTTGTTCTGAAACTTGACATGATTATGTATTATTTCAAGTGAAGCTTTTTTATGAAATATACCTTTAGGCTAGATATAATAATAATAACAGAATATTATTATTATTATTATTATTATTATTATTATTATTATTATTATTATTATTATTATTGTGTAACACGTAGCCAGGTAGCCTAACCTGAAGATTTGAGTATGATTGCAGCGATTAACTTCTCTCCCAGTGGAGCGCATGCTCTGCCTCGAAGCTCTTCGCTCCTATAATCACAGTTCTCTACACCACTCTTAACCCTTGAAAATCACCATATAAACATTTCAACAAAGTCTCACTACTCACCACCAAAAGCTGGGAACAGGCAGGTTTTCCTTCGTAATGTCACGTTGTTTCAACTGCCAGTCCCAGATAATCTAACCGTAACCAACCAGTCTCCGTCGCCCCGAACCACAGAATGCCAAAGCAGCCTGATTCCAAACGGGTCCTTGCCTCTGTCTTTACTAAATAAGACGACGACGTGAATAGTAGCTACATCCCTCCCTCCTTTGGCTGTAATCTTGTGTCGATTTCTCCACCGACGGTTGCTTTCTGGACTTCCTTTGCCAACACTTCGGGAACCTTCCAGTTACCGAACGCCGTTTGAAATGGATAAAAGCCGCGGTGATGACAATTCGGTGGTTGACTCTGCACGTCAGACTGGCGGTTGGTCTCAGCAGCTTCTGTTCTGCGGCGTGCTGGTGTGCCGGGTAGTAGAGCTAGGATCACTGAGCTCCCATCCCACTCCTCGCGCTCCCAATCGTGTTCACCAGTTCCACCCTACCTCACATCTTGTCTTCCACCCTGGAGTTCCTTTCCTGGATAGACAGCCCCGCATGTGATGCTCCCTGCTCTAAAGACTCTACAGTAGCCAAAAGCAAGGTGTTGAAGGACGCTAAATGCGTAACGCTATGTATGTTGTATTTAAAAATCCAGCAGCATTTAAATTAAAGGTAAAAATGTATTGGTGCCTTCAGAAAATTGTTTAATGAGTCTCACGGCCGGGGGAATTTATACGGGCTATCTGTTATTACTAATACGTTCAGAATTGAATGAATACAGGTGCTGAGAATATGCCTAATAATTGGCAACTGCCTTCACGTGTTCTTGATCAAAGGGAAGAACTATTGTGTGACAAAATAACCCCCATTCCTTACATATTAGACTCCCAGGAACCGCGTCCATAGCCCCTTAGGACAGCGTGGACCCGAGCAGTCAGTAAACCAAATTTGATTTAAATCTGAACATCATCAATGATCATCAAAAATAAAATATTTTCTTACAAAGAACCCCACTGCTTGATCTTGGATGTATTTAAAACATAAATTCCCTATGAAGTAAGATGCAAATATGATTGGCACTCCCAAATGTCTCCTATGTTTTCTAACTTTGGGGATGTGGCACAAGCATTTTGACAAATTGGTCAAATCCAAATGTTGCTGAATCGCTTTCCCAAGCATGTGGGGTGTTTTACAAAATCAATGTCACATGATGTAGGCTAATCTATCACCCAGGCATGGCCAGCCACCAAAGACTGTCCAACACTAAACAAATGTATTATGAACCAGGTGAATCAAATCCTGAATGCTGATATGGTGAAAACCAAAAAAAAGAACTTAAGGACTGGATTGAATGTATATTTAATTACTGTTATCCACTGATGGTAGCATAACTGCTACAGTAATATATTTCTACAAACAATCTTGCTAGTCATGCAGAACAATTGAAAAGGTTGGGGAAGGGGGTATTTTGAAATATTTTTCTGACTTTGTAATTTGCCTAATTTTCATGGGCCTGTGTTTTACATTAAACTCTTTTGTTTCATGTGTTGGTTGTGCTTTTTTACTTGTTTGAAGTGCCTTCAGTATTGTATGTTTTATACATCACTTAAAATCACACTGTTATAAATAAGTAATGGCTAAAAAAATAACAACACAGGTATGAATTAACTAAAAATATAATATTACATTTAAAGAAAGTTTTCTCCCTTCTGTGCTTTTATTTGGTTTATGTGTGATTTTTGTGTGGCATTTCAATTATTGAAAGTTAACTCCAATGTGCTTCATCTACATTTTATTGAGGTAATGTCCAAACCACTTACAAACATTTCCAAAATGCTGTGTCTTTTACAGTAACCTACTGTATTAGGCTGAGACAAGATAATATTGTTGATTATACAGCAATTTACAGTGAAAACAACAAAAAGGATTTACAATGTACTGTATCTCCACGTCTATTGACTGTATTTACACACTGTCTTTAAATACCTATCAGGTCTTCTCACAACGGTGTTCATGAGGCAGTTGTATTAATTGTATGGGCCGTCACCTTAATGGCCGAACGCAGGGATGGAGAAGTGGCTTTCTGAAATTGAGCAGTTATTTTTCTGATTGATCATGTTGTCAGTGAGGCATTAGGGCATCTGTTACATTGTCCAGAATCAAACACCATATTTTTCCATAAAATAAACAGTATTTTCATTACCAAGGTGGACTAAAGCTGTTTTATCAAAAGCCATCACATATAGAGTGAAAACAACTTAGTACTATTTATGCTTCATTACTGGTTTTGAGCCCCACCGTAATCTGAAAGCAGGGCATCTGGTGCACCAGCTACATAAAAACACTGACCCTCTTCAGACAGGGAAAGTCCAGGCAGTAATATACTGTACCTCCCTCAGTCTCTCGTCTGTTAATTATCATGTAGTTTATTTGTGCAATGTCTCCTTGACTTTTCTGTTTTTTTACAGCAGTCTGGGTATCTAGAAGCTGTAGTGTTTCAAGACGCCCCACTTTCACATCTGCCTTCCCGTGTGTGCTACCAATAAATTAGACTTGACTTGACCTCCCTTTCTTACTCAACTACATTGGTCATATTGTTTCCTTCACTGTCCTTTACCTCTCTGGAACTTTTCAGCTTTCATTTAATATTACATCAGAAACATTTATGTGCTGTCCAGTCCCGTCAGGAAGCCAGTTTTACCTCACAGCACAGAATATTAATGGGAACTGCCAGACCTTTCCCAAATGATGCTCAGAGAAAATTGAAGTAGTGCTAGTTTTTGAATTCAACTGCCTCGTTCGTCACCATGCTAGGAATCAGAAGCCACCGCAGGCATTTTGGAATTCAGGATAATGGGAAAATCTGAAGCACAGCAATATGGACTATTGCTGGACTAAGGTATGTTTTACCAGCAATATGAGGTCTGTCTATACACCTTTGTCCATAGGAAATAAATATGGGGAAATTATTGATAGTCAGATGTTTGGCACATCCACTTTTGGTTTGCATCCCAAACTCAGGGGTTAAGCTTCTCCATCACTGTAACATATTCATGTCTGAAGGATTCTGAATAGGTCATAATCAGTCACACTAAGAAGAAAGTCCTTTCAAAAAAGTCCCAGAAACTGACCTGCTCAGTCCTTCTATATGTAAGTTGTTCTGGGAATTATGTGTATGTAGAAGAACTGACATGTTCAGTTCCGATTATTTTCTAAAAGGACATTTTACTGGCTCAGTCGGGACACTTTGTGTCCCGACTGAGCCTGTTCAGAATAATTCAGGGAATAGGGTGTCATTTAAAGCGCAGCCGTGATGTGAGGTGCAATGAATTTTCCCTGGACTCCCCTGCCTGCCTGTGTTTATTCAGTAATTCACAATAAGACATACATTTACCTGAGGTTCCATAACTGTGTACTGAGCTAGGTTTGCATTTGACACTGAAGTTGTTTTAGCAGATTCTCTTATCCAGAGAGACTTTCCGTTTTGAGCGCATTTATTTTCATACCCCCTTGCATGTTAAAAGATGTTATTCAGTGTATTCATGCTGGACATATGGAGGGTGCTATTTGGGATGAAGGAAGGGATGAAAGCTTTATTCGTTTGCTATCGGCAAGTTGACGTCAATGTCCATTTTTTGGTCTTCTTTTCTTCTGTACAACTTTTCAGAGTATGGCATTATATCACATCACTCACTTTCCCACATTTCCAAGCCACATTGTGAAGGAACCCTTAGCTGTTCTTTTTATTCATCTAGAGACAGACATGCTTTTCTCATCTCTCCTCTACTGACTTAAATCATACTGTACCATACTGTCTTCAAAGGGAAATCTCTGATGAGGAGGAGGAAGACACTGTGATCATTGTGTTACAGCTGGGATCCTTGCACACACACAAAAGGTAGTAAATTGTACCACACAGTGGTTCTTTCGCTAAATCCTTTCTGGCAGTATATAGAAGCATGTTCATAGGCAGGGCCGGCTCTAGCCCTTTGGGGGCCCTAAGCATAATTTGATTTGGGGCCCCCTCTCCCTATTGTTTGGGGGCTCCGGTTTATGTCGCTTATGCCTAGAATCAGCCCTGTTCATAGGGATCAATAAATGGAACCTGTACAGTGCTACAAAACATCTTACAGGACTACAGAGAACCAGTTCTGCACTTAAACAGTTCATCACAACACTTTTTGGGACAATAGAGAGAGTTATTGGGATGTTTTTATACAGAAACTTTTGAAATCTAAAATTAATTTTAAATATTCCTTTGAGGAATAGTTTAGTATTCTTGTCTGCCAAATGTTTAGAATATTCCATAGAGGCTACTATTGTGCTAATTCAAAAGTTGAGTCGAGTGAGCTACACATTTGAAAAAGCAGGGGTCCTTACATATCCTTTAGGAAGAGTGACTGTTCTGCAGAATGTCAAACCATAATGACTAAAAGAACTCCTGAGCTTTTCAGTTCTTTGCTGTTTAAAAAGTTATCTTTTTTGTTGGTTCTTTAACATGCAAACATGATTTACATAATTTGTATATAGAACAATGGATTCTATACTTTCAATGGAATGGAATACTTTCTGGCATTGTACAGGATTCTACAGATTATTTTTTTTGTAATAGTTCATGACGGATTTTTATGAAATCATTCTTTAGCACCATTGAACATTTTCTTTCTAGATTCATATGAAAAAAATCTAACCGAAAAAATTGTGTTCTGCTATGGTTACAATCTAAAGAAACTAATTTGTATGATGCAGGATTTTCTACATTGTTTGACTTTACACAGGAACATTTTTGAAAACCAATGATTCATTATTTCAACTGTTGTCGTTTGACAGAAAGCCATGCATTTTCCTCTGGAAGACACAGACTAGTTTTCTGTATCACATTAAACACACATTACAGACATTTCAGAATGCCATAGAAGACCATGTATTGCTTGTTCACATGACAACATCTCTGGAAATAGACATGTATCATAAGGAATGTCATAACACCACACATTCTGTAAACTGGATCTCAAATGGCTCTTTGAGGCATTAGAAATCCACACAGAACAATGGATCTTCCTTAAGAACCTGTGAGTAATCCTCCTTGTTTAGAATAAAATGTGTTAATGCCTCCTTAGCGCAGTTCAACCGTCCTACCCTGTCAGAACCCCAAATCAATTTAGTCTATTATTTTTAGACAAAGTAACGCTGAATGGCTATAGTTAAAACCATAATTTTGAAATCATGGACAGACAGTCTTTGTCTATGGAGTGCAGAATTCACAGGATCCTGTGAAAAATGCACAGTTCTTCATTTGTTTGCCAGCAGATGCAAGGGGATTCATTTGCATAAACATATAAATATATATATATAAATTTTATTGTTAATAATTGTAATTATTGTGTCCTGTGTAGCTCTCTGGGTAAAGGCATAGTGCTTGCATCAGCAGAGTTATGGGTTTGATTCCCATGGGAGGTCAGTGTGAAAATATATGCACATTTCAGTATTAGTCATTCCGGGTGCGAGTGTCTGCTAAATTACTTAAATGTGATAAATAATATCAAAATAATACACTCTCTAACTCCAAATGAAATATGTTAAATGATGATTAAAACACACACATTCTCAGCATGTGTTCCTAATTCGTTAGATTCACTGACTTTATTAAATGGGGTTTCATTATCTTGTTTGTTTTAATGGTGAGATTTTACATTTGTCTGTACAAAGCAGTGTATGCTTGATTGCTGTTGGTTCTTTTTTAATCCAATAGGGGTGCTATAATGCCGTGCATTCATTTGCAGTCTATTCATTTTTGTCACATGGTAGTGACATTAACAAAAACCTAAGATTTTTTGTAAATTATATAGCAGGTAATATGTAGGCATTGGGTAACAAATTAGCAGCCTGGGTTCGACTTGATTTGTTGATTTTTAAACAGACTGCGAACTCATGTCTCTCTCCTTCCTTCCCTCTCTCTCTCTTTCTCTTTCTTCCTGCCTGCTGCCTGTCTCTATTGTATCTCCAGCTCTCTCACACTTCATCTCTCCCTCTCTCTGCCTCTCTCTCATTCCCTCTCGTCCTCCCTCCCCCCTCTCTCTGTCTCCCTCTCTTCTTCCCTCCCTCCCTCCCTCCCTCCCTGTCTCTGCCCCACTCTTTCTCTCCTGCATTTGATCCATTACAGAGTGACTAAGGCTCTGGTGCACTTATCTGAGCTTCACCAGTATGGATGCAGTCATTTGGAAGGAAGGCAGTCATTTTAAGTTCTCTTTCATATCTGTGTGAGCCTGGGGAATCTTTTACATTTCAAAAAGGCTTTATTCTGGTTTCCACCTTGTGCTGTAACATTAGAGTAGCCTAGATGGTAGGTTGTGATATTGTCTAGTAGCCTACTCTTTCAGCTATATATAGGATCTATCATGGTCTTCAGTAGCTCGTGTGTTGTAGCTTTGTTACCATAGTCCCCCTGCGTTCTCCATTGTACAGGATCTGTGTGGTCCTCAATAGCTCTTAGCCAAACGCACGTACATTAACCCCTGACGCAAAGAGAAAGACATCAATCCATGTGCATCAATGCAATTATGGAGGAACGACAGCTTCGGTAAACCTGCTTTCGCTCCTAACAGGAGTCTCCTATCAGAGAAATAGTGCACAGCAGCTCGATGATGTACGACACATCCATAACACATAGCTCTATGATGTACGACACATTGCATCTACTAACACATCCATAACACACTGACTCAGGGTGGTGTCTTAAAAACTGTGGTGACAGCTTTTATATTCTAAATGGTTCTGGCACCTCCTGGGGTGATTTGGCTCCCAATGGAAGCACTTGGCACCCCTGCAATGGGACCTTGTCTTGCTGCCCCGCCAGAGAGATTGGGATCAGGGTGGCAGAAGCAGCCTTATTTAGTGACAGACTGCCAAACTGGTTCGACACATGTCCATCCCACTTCTTATCTGTGGTTGGGTCTTGGAGGGAGCGAAGCCGCCCCTGGTCCACACCTCTAAGTTGTTGCAAGTCTCAGTGACATGTGCAGCTTACAGATGGCATGCGATGATGCTTGCAGATGGCATGCGATGATCTCCCAGCCTTCTGAGTTCTCCATCGCATCCCAAACCGCACCCCAATTCCTACATGTTCCTACATGTTCCAAGTTAAAAGAAATCCACTAAACAGAGAATAGGGTGACATTTGAGACGCAAACATATTCTCCTATGAGAAAGTCTGTGAAGGAAAACGGTAATCCTGCTCACCATTGGAACTAACAGAGGCCCTTCCAGAAAGAGACAGATGTTAATTTATCTTCATTACACACTCTGACGAACTCTGTGTGTTACTATGCTTCACAACCCACTACAACACACACACCCAGACACACACCTTGTTCCAATTTCCTAAGCAGTGAGGAAGATCTGTGCTACTTCATCAGGTTATAGAGTACTTAATCTCTCAACTCAAATCTTTCCTTGTCTCTACAGGCAGGGGTTGCCAGGTTATTTCCATACTGATTATATAATTCAATTAAGTTTGAGAAGAGGTTTAAAGTTGGAGCCTGTTTGTGGCATATAATGACTAGCGGATTTCAGAACAGAAGTGATAGTTGTTCATTTACTGGAGCAGCTGAGATCCAAGCTGTTGTGTGTTTGTGTACACCTGTGGATGAGCCTGCCTGGGGTGAATGTGGCCTGCATGTGTTTCAAACTCTTACGTTTGCCAGGTTTTGTTTGTGTGTTTATATGCACCAACATGCATGTGCCTATAGCTTTTACAAAATACATGAATGGGGAGAAAATGTGCCTATCCTGTATTTAAACCAGGATGAGAGGGTTTGGATTTTGGGTGACAGGTTACAAGTAGTTAGTTTTAGTGTTAAGGTACTATATATATATATATATATATATATATATATATATATACGGTTGTGCTTGGAGAATTGGTAATATACAGCTCCGGAAAAAATTAAGAGACCACTGCACCTTTTTCTTTCCTTTCCAAAAAAGCTGAAAAGGAAAGTTTTGAGTGAGGAACAGAAGCGTTCAATTTGCAGTGGTCTCTTAATTTTAACCCTTCTGTTCCTCACTCAAAACCTTCCTTTTCGACTTTTTTGGAAAGGAAAGAAAAAGGTGCAGTGGTCTCTTAATTTTTTCCGGAGCTGTATGTACCATTTGTAAAGAAAACATGAGTGAGCACGCAAAACACCTGTCTTTTATTTCTTATGTGATTCAAATTCAACTGTGGGTCATAACAGAATCACACAATCATAAAACAAAACATGGCAGTCAAAAGTCTGCATACCCTTAGTTCTTAATACTGTGTATTGCCCCCTTTGGCATCAATGACAACATGCAGTCTTTTGTAATAGTTGTCTATGAGGCCCCGAATTCTTGCAGGTGGTATAGCTGCCCATTCGTATTTGCAATATGCCTCCAGGTCATGCAAAGCCTTTGGTCGTCTAGCATGAACCGCATGTTTGAGAACTCCCCAGATTGACTCGATGATATTAAGGTCAGGAGACTGTGATGGCCACTCCAGAACCTTCACCTTTTTCTGCTGTAACCACTGGAGTGTCAACTTGGCATTGTGCTTTGGGTCATTGTCGTGCTGGAAAATCCATGAGCAGCTTTCGTGCAAAAGAATGCAAATTGTCTTCCAGTATTTTCTGATAACATGCTGCATTCATCTTGCCATTAATTTTCACAAGATTCCCCGTGCCTTTAGTGCTCACACACCCAAAAACATCAGTGAGCCACCACCATGCTTCACAGTGGAGATGGTATTCTGTTCACTATAGGCCTTGTTGACGCCTCTCCAAACATAGTGCTTATGGTTGTGACCATAAAGCTCTATTTTGGTCTCGTCACTCCAAATTACATTGTGCCAGAGGCTGTGAGGCGTGTCAAGGTGTTGCTTTTTTGTGGCATTGGCGCAGTAAAGGCTTCTTTCTGGAAACTTGACCATGCAGCTCATTTTTGTTCAAGTATCGTCGTATTGTGCTCCTTGAAACAACCACACCGTCTTTTTCCAGAGCAACCTGTATTTCTCCTGAGGTTACCTGTGGGTTTTTATTTGTATCCTGAACAATTCTTCTGGCAGTTTTGGCTGAAATCGCTCTTAGTCATCCTGACCTTGGTTTGGTATCAAGAGATCCTCGAATTTTCCACTTCTTAATAAGTGATTGAACAGTACTGACTGGCATTTGCAAGGCTTTGGATATCTTTTTATATCTTTTTCCATCTTTATAAAGTTCCATTACCTTGTTACGCAGGTCTTTTGACAGTTATTTTCTGCTCCCCATGGCTTAGTATCTAGCCTGCTCAGTGCATCCATGTGAGAGCTAACAAACTCAATGACTATTTATACACAAACACTAATTGCAATTTAAAAAGTCACAGGTGTGGGAAATTCAGCTTTAATTGCCATTTTCACCTGTGTGTGTCACCTTGTGTGTCTGTAACAAGGCCAAACATTCAAGGGTATGTCAACTTTTGATCAGGGCCATTTGGGTTATTTCTGTTATCATTATGATTTAAAAAGGAGCCAAACAACTATGTGATAATAAATGGCTTCATATGATCACTATCCTTAAATAAAAGACAGTCATGATCAGTTATATTTTCAAAATCAATGCCAAAATTTCACAATTTCTGCCACTGCACCTTTTTCTTTCCTTTCCAAAAAAGTTGAAAAGGAAGGTTTTGGGAGAGGAACAGAAGGGTAAAAATTAGGAGACCACTGCAAATTGAATGCTTCTGTTCCTCACTCAAAACTTTCCTTTTCAACTTTTTTGGAAAGGAAAGAAAAAGGTGTAGTGGTCTCTTAATTTGTTCCGGAGCTGTATATTTGGGGTTAAGGTACAATGTACTGCCAAAATACATAGTCGGGTACAACAGAGACAGAGAACAGATCTATTTGTCTAACGGATGGCCTGACAGGACATTTTGAGAAGATATAGGTTTGGACATTTATTAATCATTCCTTTGTTTGGATATAGAAGGAAGTCCTGATGTGTCTGCTGGACAGGTTCTCTTATTCAGAGACACACATAGTTATAGTGCCAACATTTTACGGCAACCATGCATCTGAATAAAAATACCAAACCTAACTTCATTTTTGCCTAAAATAATAATAAACACCTTTTATAAGAACTTACAGTACGTGTAAGTCTTTGGTCCCTAGTGAAAACGGGTTAGTTCTGGAAGGTGAAAGAAATGTATTTACTTCAGAAATGAAACAAATACATGATAGTTTGACAATTTTTAACTGAATATATCTCTAAATTATATTAGTTGTGCCTCCAGAATTTAATTTCATTGATATCCAATAATTATTTCCTATCAAACAAAGAAACACTAGGGGAAACAACTCCTCTCCTCTCCTACTGCTTAGACACAGATAGGTTTAAACCATGCAAACAATGTTCCATAGGCATGGAGCATTCACCATGTCATACCCATCAATCCCTCTCAAATCTTCAACCGTGTCTGAGGCCTTTTGTGTTTATTGGCTAGGCGTTGTTTGTAAGCACTGTCTGACTTCTAGAGGCTAAGGGTGGTTTCTGGACTCATTTAGACTTCGAAAGATTGCACTTCGGGGTTGTTTCTGGACGTGTCGAGACTTTGGAGATTTACAGCTTTTTTCTGGACAGTATCTAAGTTCTAGGGTAAGGTGGGCAAATGTTTCAAGAGCTACATCAGGATTTTAAAATTCAACAGGTTGCATTGAATTGGCTTGTGGGCCAGATTTGGCATTAGATTTCCCATCCCTGCTCTAGGTGTTGCTTTTGAACAGGGCATAGTTTTGATAATCCCTTCCTCAGTCCCACAGTTTGATTGCTCAAGGTTGGTTGTTTCGGGCCAGTCTTTTAAGCACTGGCCAGGTTCAAAGAAGGTCAAAACCAAAATGCATCTAATTTGTTAAAGTATGGGGCTTTTAGGTTCAATTCCCACAGGGGAATAGGAAAATGTATGCATGCACTCATTGCTGTAAGTCACTCTGGTATGAGCATCTCCTGAATTACTTCAATATAACAATTTCATGTAGCATCATGGGTAAATTCCAAGTGATCTACAAATAATGCTGAGTGGGTCTTTATGGCGAATGATTTCTAGATCAGTCAGAAATTACCTACTTTCATTTTGATTCTCTTTACCCTATTACAGTCTAAAAAAAAAATGTGATAGCTCAAATGCTTGCTTGCATTCCTAAACGTAATTTCCTTGATTTGGCAAAAACTCTCATCTCCTGAAAACCCAGTGGATGAAAAGGTAAGAGGTCCCTCCCCTCTCTTCTTTTTTTTTAATTTTTATTCAATGGGTTTTGAGGAGGCAAGTAGAGCAAAGGTTTAACAATCAAGGAAATATAATGAAGATGAATGAACCAGTCAGTCACACTCAATCTATAATCACCTTTCATAAAGAACTGTGGGGGAAACTAGGACAGAGGACATCATACGTTGGCTTGAAATGTTTATTGAGGATTCATTTAATTGTTATTTAATATTGTCTTGACAGAATTTATTGTTTATATTATTTTAATCAATTATTAAATTATACCAAAAACAAGCTGTTGTCTTATTCCATTCCTCAGGAATGTTTTGCATGGCTACAAATGATAATGAAGATAACTCATCACAACAGACTATAACAAAGTAAGATGTAATGTTTGTGTTTTATGTGTCATTTTTAATGTGATGTCTTGTTGATGCTTGGCGGAACTCTAGTTGTACATATCTGGAATGTTTTTTCTGAAACCAGAAGAGAGGAAAAGACCACAACAAGTAAGTTGTCTTAATTATGATCTAGTCTAATCAATGATCTGAATCATGACATGGGACTGAATCCACTTAACTGAGAAAAACTTTCAAAAGGATTACTTTTTTTTGGTATTTAGGATAATTCTGCTTCAGTGCTGCTGAAACTCACTAAGACTACAAAAAGACAAACAGCTCTGAGTAGAAATCACATTTTATTTCCTTGGCAAAAATGATTTACTTGTGTGGAAAGCATCTTTTGATAAGATATTTTCCCTTCCATGTAAAATATGTTTTTAGTACATTCTGGGAAATGGTTGGTGAAGCATGACAACTGAGCGGCCTGCCTGTTTAAGTGTGGGTTTGTTTTACTTGTAGGGTTGCTGAAGTATAGATCACATTGAGGTCTCAGCCCCCTGTCTCAGCCCCAAGGTCTTACGCTGCTATATTATTGTGCTGGGGGAGTAGGGTCAGTTCTCCTTCTCCACTATAAATCCTTGTAAATCTAAGGAATGCATTTTCTTAATTTTCCCTGTCTCCTGCCGTTTTAAACTTAGGAGGACATGAGGTCTTGGCCACACCTCCAGAGTACCAGGCTTGAATGACTCGTTGCTGTCCCTGTCCAAAGCCCTCCTGGTTGTGTTGCAGATCAAGACGATACCTGACGATTTCAGCTGCCACTCTGATTTGGTCATGCTTCCGACCTGGACTAGGTTTAAATAGACTCTAGACTCAGCCCACATGCATTTATTAATTATTACAATTTGTGCTCTTAATATGTTCACCCGGCACAGCCAGAAGACGACTGGTTACCCCTCTGAGCCTGGTTCCTCTCTAGGTTTCTTCCTAAATTTCGGCCTTCTTAGGGAGTTTTTCCTAGCCACTGAAATTCAACACTTCTGTTGTTTGCTCCTTGGGGTTTAAGGCCGGATGTTTGTAAAAGCACTTTGTGACAACTGCTGATGTAAAAAGGGCTTTATAAATGAATTTGATTGATTGATTGATTAATCATCAATAGGATTTCTGAATAAAGTCGGTCATGTCATCATTTTGTATCACCTGGCATTCTGTCTCACTCCATGTCTCTTTATCTCATCATCCCGTTATACACAGTTAACATTGTGAATGAAACCGTGGTCATGTGAGTTCCGGTCAGGGTACTGCTCTTCACAGGGAATCGTGCCATTAAGGGGGGTGTATCTTATCACTTGAGATAACCATTTGGCTGACAGTGAGTTTATTGTTTTTATTTATTAATGACAGTCGGTGAGACACTATTTTCAAAGGTACCGTGTGTGTATATATGTAGTTTACAGTGAACTGGATACAGTTTCCTCCTCAGAGAGCGATAAAACCCATTATCCTAAATGGTACCCTAGCCTTCTGGACCCGGACCAAAGTAGTTTACTACATAGGGAATAGGGTGCCAATTGGGACAGAACCACAGATGCAAATGATTCATTGGTGTGGGTCCATTTAGCACCAGTGCAGGTTGTTCTGACCCTCATTCCTTGGACTCAACGACCCTAACACGCGCAGCACGCACGCGCAGCACACACTCACAAGAAAATATATTTGATACGAATAATCTCCATGCAGATGCTTCAAAAGAAATCCATGCGGTGAACACGGCTGGCTGTGGTGCTGAGGTAACATAATTGCAGCTACTGTTTGTGATTCCATTTGGCGGTGATTGAAAATAACAGGGCTAATCACCACAATCACATCCCCCTGTAATGACTGTCTGTCTGTCACCAGAGAGATGCCATTAATCTAATGTCATAACAAATCAGCTTGTTCCCCAAAAACAAGAGGCGGTGCGGACATGAAGGTTAATGGCTGTAATTGGATAGGTTTGATTTTGTATCTATCATGTCATTTCAAAAGGCGATGTCAGGCCAGTGCTCTGAGATTGGATCTTGAGGTGAGTTTCAATTTCATCAATTAAGTATTATAATAGTGGTTGGGTGAGGACGGGAAAAATCAGACACAGGCCTACTAAGATGTGCAAGTACGAATCTACTAGACAGTATTTCTTTGTGGATTTGCTCCTAATACTCTAGTATGTATGTTAAATACTATATTCCTGAACAAAATCAGCCTATCATGTGCCACTCTATTCAGAGAGCGTCCAGTGAATTCCAGAACAGTGATATTTAACATGATGAATATGCTGGGTTTAGTGAGTTATTGTGTGGAGTGTCACCACTTCCAGATCACCTCCTGAATCACCAGTCCTCTTCTTATCCTGTGTTTATGGGAGCCGAGCAAAGTCATTTGAAAGACGTCTTTTCAACCAGGAAGACGTCTTTTCAGTATCATTTTAACATCCTTTGCTCAGTGGGGGTCCATCTCCCATGTTGCAAATCCCATTAGTCCAGGTAATTCATTACCTGCCCAGTCAGCTTTGACACCTGACCCTCTCAAGCTCCATCCGCCTCCAGCTTTTCCCCAGGGGGCCTCTGCTCGCTAGCTCCCTCCACCGCTCTACCGCCACCTAACCTCCAAGTAATAAGGACAGCCGGTCCGAAACATATTTACCCACCTATTACATCTGTAACTGCTGCCGTGATTGATTCCTATTGGATTATCCATCTGTCAGGGCTCATCCAGGAGCTGGCGTAATGAGAGATTTATACCACACAACACCTGTGACTCCCACTACTCCAGGGAGTGTCCCAAACCACTGCTGGTTCCATATTTAGGGCACTTCTTTAGACCTGGGCCACGTACTGAAGCACTTAGTGACAGGGCAGCTGAGCCATGGTCCCTAGTATTGTTGTGTGTGTGTGAGAAATAAGCAGTAGAAAAAAAGAAATGAGAAAAAGTAATTTCTCTCAATTCTCTCTTTTCTTGTTTCACTAGGTCCACTGAATCGGTCAGGCAAAATGAAGTGTGTTTTTTGAGAGCTAAAAGCTCTAAAAAAGGGAAAGGCGGTACACAATTGTTTACTGTCCTTCTGTGTGGTCCAAATGTCACCCTATTCCCTATGTAGTGGAACAAGTTCAACCAGGGTAGTTAAGAGGAATAAACAGGTACTCTTCATTTCACACAGCTCTGTGGTCATCAGTGCTGCCCAGCACACTGAATAGGGGGTTCTTTGGGAACCGGTGTTCTTTGGAATGCAGGGTTCTTTGGGGAGGGGGTGGCCTTGGATGAAGGGGGTTCTTTGGGAATCGGGTCTTTGGTTTAACAAGGGCTGTTTGGTGTTGTCACAGTTGTTTGGAAGCAAGAGACGTGGAGCAGAGTGCAGTCTCTGAAACATCCATCAATTCCGTCTTCTAGACTCACAACAAACAAAAGGAAACTAAGGAGAGTTACAACTGTGAACTGAAGTGCCAAACTGAACACAAACAATGAACCACAAACTGAGGAAAAGACAAGCGACTAATATAGAATCCCCAATCAGAGGCAATGAGAGAGCGCTGCCTCCAACTGGGGACACTTAACACAGAAGCACAGAGATAGCAAGGGCACCTCTGTGATCAGGCCCTAACTGTGTTCCCCAGGCGCATGGTGATGCCTAGAGGACGACAGCCAGGACCTGACAGGTATGCGGCCCTGTGGTTTGTTTGCTGGGACTGGCATTTTGTCCGTGGAGGAAGCCAATATCTTCTTCCTCTCCAGGCCAGCGACCAGACTTACTTTAACCTAGCTGACCCACTGAAGCAGTGTTGAGGAAACACACACAAATAAATACTATAATTTGTGTTTTTGTGATCTATTGGCTTCTATCGAATAACTAGACTGAGACGGTTCAGCTTTTTCATCTCACACTGCTAGATGATATAATATCTAATCCATTACAATTCCATACTCCATGGATGTACTTTTGGTGTAGTATATATCCACTAAATAAAATGATTTAGTCCCAGTTAATAAGTGTTCATTCTACAAATTAATCTATAACCCCATTTCCAAAAAAGTTGGGACACTGTGTAAAATGTTAAGACAAACAGAATGCAATGATGTACAAATAATTTAAACCCTATGTTCAATAGAAAATAGTACAAACACAACATATCAGATGCTGAAAAATTTTATTTTTGAAAAATATATGCCCACTTTGAATTTGAAGCCAGCAACATGTTTCAAAAAAGCTGTGTCAGGGGCAACAAAAGACTGGAAAAGTTTAGGAATACAAAAAAGAACCTGCTGGAACATCTCACAACTAATTTGGTCAGTTGGCAACAGGTCAGTAGCATGATTGAAAATAAACCCAGAGAGGTTGAGTCTTTCAGAAGTAAATGAGGGAGGGGTTCACCACTCTGTGAAAGACTGCGCAAGCAAATAATGCAACAATTTAAGAATAACGTTTCTCAACATAAAATTGTAAGGAGTTTGAGGATCTCATCATCTATGGTACATAATATCATAAAAAGATTCACAGAATCTGGAGAAATCGTTGTACGCAAGGGACAAGGCAGAAAACCAATATTGGATCTTCAGGTCTTCAGGCGGCACTGCATTAAAACACATGATTCTGAAGTGGACATCACTGCATGGGCTCAGGAACACTTCCGAAAACCATTGTCTATGAACACAATTTGTCGCTGCATCCACAAATGCAAGTTAAACTCTACCATGCAAAGAAGATATAAACCAGATATAAACCAGATCCAGAAATGCTGTTGCATTCTCTGGACCCGAGCTCATTTAAGATGGACTGAGGCGAAGTCGATAACTGTCCTATGGTCTGACGAATCAAAACATTAAATTATTTTTGGGAATCATGTCCAGGCTAAAATGGAAAGGGACCATCCGGCTTTTGATCAGTGCATAGTTCAAAAGCCAGCATCCGTGATGGTATGGGGGTGCATTAGTGCACATGGCATGGGTGACTTGAACATCTGTGGAGGCACCATTAATGCTAAACAATGCATATAGGTTTTGGAGCAACATTTGCTGCCATCCAGACAATGTCTTTTTTCATGGGAGGCCTTGTTTATTTCAGCAAGACAATGCCAAACCACAACCTGTACATATTACAACAGCATGGCTCTGTAGTAAAAGAGTCCGGGGGCTAAACTAGCCTGCCTGCAGTCCAGACCTGTCACCCATTAAAAACATGTGGCGCATTATGAAATTAAAAATAGGACAAAGGAGACTCCGAACTGTTGAGCAGCTGAAATCCTATATCAAGCAAAAATAGGAATAAATTTCACTTTCAAAACTACAGCAACTGATCTCCTCAGTTCCCAAATGCTTACAGAGTATTGTTAAAAGAAGAGGTGATGCAACACAGTAATAAACATGCCCCTGTCTCAACATTTTTTAAATGTCTTCCTTGCGTCAAATTCAATAAGCAAGCAAGTTTATTTATATAGCACAATTCATACATAGAAGCAATTCAATGTGCTTTTCAAAGAAAAAGAAAAATATATAAAAATACAATAGCATAAAAACAAATACTCAAATGAAAAAATCAAAACAACATCATAATAATAAAACATGATAAGAAAATAGAAACAGAATAAAAACAGGATAAAACATAGGAAGCTATAAAAGCTGTAAGGCTAAACAATGCGGTTAAGTTTAAGAGCTCAGTCATAGGCGCGTGAAAAGAGAGATGTTTTTAACCAGGATTTTAAAATTGATACGTTTGGGGCACATATAAGATCTTCTGGTAGTTTATTCCAGTTGTGTGCAGCATATATTTTTCCAAAAACAATAACATTTCTCAGTTTCAACATTTGATATGTTGTCTTTCTACTATGTTCAATTAAATATAGGTATTAAATGATTTGCACATGAATGCATTCTGTTGTTCTTCACATGTGAACTGCTGTCCCAACTTTTTCGGAAGTTAGATTGATGACAATGTTAATGGTTAGGTTGACATTACGGTTAATGGTTAGGTTGATGATAAGGTTAATGGTTAGGTTGATGATAAGGTTAATGGTTAG
>JACXGI010009030.1:0-14829 GCA_016801175.1 Esox masquinongy
TCTATTTCCCTTTTCCCCCTAACCCCACCCTCACTCTCATTCCTTCCTGCTGCATCCTTTTCTTCTCTGCTTCGGTACCTTTCTCAGTTTTTCTCTGTCAGTTCTTGATCAGTTACCTGGTCATATGGAGTCCTTGTTTTATATTCATAGAGGGGCTGCCTAGCCGACAAACTGCAGCTCTCGGTGCTATCGTCTACACACACACACACACACACACACACACACACACACAGACACACACAGCTCCATCTGAACACGGGAACACATGGAGACGGAGATGAAGGAGAGAGAGGTGGGAATAAATGGGTGAGAAAATAAAGGAGAAAGGGTGAAAAGGAGCAAGAGATTGAGAGAAAAAGGAAAGAGGGTATTTCCCTAAATCCATTTTTGTGTGTTTAAGTTTTATAAAACTTAAACACACAAACACACACACATCACTCATAAACCCATTAACAGTTTACCACTTGCATATTCATCCCTACTCATCGAAACGTCTAAAACTATTTAAAATATTTCCACCAAAATGTCTTTCATCTCCTCTTCCTCTTCGGGCAGTTTGGATTGGAGGAGGAAGGGTTCGAGGTGGGCTCGATTACAGAACTTCAGAGTGGTGTGTACGGGGAGGGGGGTTGTGGGTAATGAGTGTGTGAAGTGCGGCCAAGAAAGAACCCTGCCACTGTTAAGGGTTAATTCACTCCCTAGACCCTCTCCCTTCAAAGATGAGGAAAGAAGATTATAATATGAAAAGAGCTGAGAGATGGAGGGGAGGGAGGAAGTTGGAGAGAGAGAGAACGAGAGAAGAAAGACAGAGGAAGAGAGAAGGTGGAAGTGAGAGAGGGACAGAAGAGAGCAAAGAGAGAGAGCAGAGTGGAATGAGAGAGTCAGAAAGAGATACAGAGGACGTGAGACAGAGATAATGAAGGAGACCATGAGGTGATTAGGAGGAACAGTGATCATAGAATGAAGAGACAGACGTCAAAAGAGAGCTGCAGTCAGACAGACATTCAGACAGATGAAAGACAGACAGATGACAGACAGACAGTTGTCAGACAGCCAGATGACAGACAACTAGACAGACGAATAACAGGCGTGTTCAGCAACACGGTACTCTGTAGCTTTGGCTGGTTGCCAGGTAACAGTGGAATAGCAGCCTTGGCCTGAGTAGCAGGCAATGGTCAGCCGCCCCTCCCCCCTTCCCCCGAGCCGCAAGGGACTCTGGGTAGGAGCCCCAGCACTGCAGATCATATCAGAATTCATGCTGGCTCCACCACACACACACACACAGGTCGTGTCCTCAGGGTACAGGGGTGAGAGTGGAGAAAGAGGAAGATTTCTCAAATTTTATTAGGATTTCCATTTCCTACCGTCAAGAGCAGCGGACACTCTTCCTGAGATCCACACAAAACTCACTTGAGCGTGATCCTCCCTCCATTACAAGGACATTCATCACAAGACTCCTTTCATTCATTTTTTATGAATTTATCTACGGACATCTATTCAGCTCTGAGCTGCCAGTGCAGCTCACCGTGCAGTGGTTGAATATATACCACATTAAAGAATATATACCACATTAAAGTGACAACACGAGCCTTAGCGAAACTTCCATGCGGAGACGTCCTCCAATTAAGATGACGGGACGCTGCAATGCGAAGCTCTGCAGGTCTCAGCACGCCAATCTGCACGAATAATAAATTAGAATGCTCTGGAGTTTACCAAACATGAGCTGACATTCCAGGACCTCAAAGCCTAGTCTGTCAACAATGTGATCTGTGCTGTGGAGTAGCAGTCTTCAAATCTGGACATAGAAGCCAGTTCCACTCCATTTTGTGGGAAACCGGCAGGCTGTAGACCATGGATGACGCTGTTGTTTTAAATGGACTGCGGTTCAGTCTTCGCACTGTGGCTGCCTGTTAATGCTTTGGATTGCGTGCGGTAAGGTGACGTGCGGGTTCTGGAATCGCACTTAGGGGAGGGGCTTGTAACGACCCACCTGAACGCCGGGACTGTCAGTGAGCCTGGGATACAATCAGCTTTAGCTCAGACACCTCCGTGCCGCTTCCAGGCCCAATCGGGTCTGTCAGTCTTTTTCATGGGGTCATCTGGGGGGGTCTGTGTGTGTTAGGGGCAGTGTGTTTCGGTGGAGGCGTGCGCGTATTGGCTACCGCTCAGCTCGCTTAGCGGAACGTAGTGATGAGGCCGAGACAGCTTACAACTGCAGCACGAGCATGGGCACACACACACACACAGCATTCTCCAAGAGAGCACCATATGAACATTACACAGTTGACAAGTATGTCATAGCATCGGATCATTAGACCTCCAAGTGAAAGTCCATAGAGCTGATCCAACAAGATCCCTAACTGGGAGAACCAAAACAGCCGGTTCCTCATCTGTCTGTCTGTCAATCCGGCTGTTGTGTCAGAAGTGTGTGTGTGTGTGTGTGTGTGTGTGTGTGTGTGTGTGTGTGAGGCAAGAGAAAAAGCAGGTTTTCATGATGCTTCTGTTTTTGTGCACACTGCTGTGTGTGTGTGTGCGTGTGTGTGTGTGTGTGTGTCTGTGTGTGTGTACATATACTGGTGTAATATGCCCTGAAGTCCACCTGGCTGTGTGTGCGTTTGGAAATGTGTGTGTGTGTGGTAATGCATGTGCTTGTGTGGAATGAATCAATGTGTGGTGGCCCGCCGGTATGTTGGGCTGCCCACTCTGTTATTACACTGCTACTGCTTACTAGTCAACACACACCCACACACACACATACACACAGTGTTAAGGTAACCACACTGGTGCTACTTGCTGCTTATTACTCAGCACATACAGAGATACAGACACACCAACACAGAGACACATACAGCGTTTTTACACTGCGTTGTTCTTAACCCTGGTCCATCTTCGCCTGTGTTCAAGAGTTTAATTACCCTGGACTAAGGTTTAACCCTGGACTAAGGATTCACACTTGAATCCCCAAGCCCCGGGGTAATGGACAACGAAACAACAAATATTTTACTTTCTGTATCTGACAAGGTGCAAATGTTACCTTCTCTCTGGGATGCGAGTAATGTACACCACTGACACACAATCAGCTTTACGCTCCCATGATTCAATTAACGACTCTGACAACGCTCAGATTAAGCCAGTATACCGAAATGACGGAGGTTTGCTGAGTGAAAGGACGGAAGCAGAGCAACAGTGTAGCCATTGGTAATGGCGCTCGTCACGGGCGTCTGTAAATTAAGTGAAGGGGTGTTTCACACTGGTTATTTTGTCACCGTGTTTCTGGGGATAGCCCTGAAAAGTCGGTGCTAACCCTGCTACGGCGCAGGACAAGCTAGCCCCGGGCTAAGGTTGGTGCTAGCCCACTTCAACATATGCAAGAGTGAACACCTGCTTAACCATAGGCTAAAATCTCCCTTAGCCCAAGGCTAAGGTGCATTGTGAACACAGATATACAGACACACACCAACACACAGCTACTTATTAATCAACCCAACCAACGGACATTACCACTGCCTTGTACCTGCCAAATAGAGAGCAGCGGGTCTCTAAGATAACTCTAAGACTAGACTGGCCTGGCCCTGCCAGATAGGGAGCATACTAACATTGTCAGACCATGAGAAGGTAATGGCGTACATGATTACTAGGAAACAAAGAATGACGAAAAACATGTAAGGATTCCTCTCCCTTATAGAGAATAATGTTATGTAAGGTTAGTTGTGCATATCGTTCCCCTAATAGTTAAGTGTACTAACCAGACCAGTCTAGGCAATCCTAGATCAGATCTTCATCCATTTTATAGAGATACCCGAGCAGTTGGTAACATTCTTGCCTCACGTAGTGGAAGATGCAAGTAGTCAAAGATATATAAAGGGCTGACCCAGATTGACAGTAGAGAAACTGAGTAGAGTCGTCAACACATGCAAACACACACACGACACACACAGAAAGAGTTGAGTTGCCAGAGCTGAGATTTAGACAGAATGATGAGGTATTTATTTACCTTGTTCATTTATTCATGTAACTGATGAATTGTTAATCAGGGTCTTGAGCAAGTCTTTCATTTATCTCCCTCTCTCATTCTCTGTCCCTCCCTCTCTTATAAGACCCGGCTCTGTTTTTTTCTTTTACTCTTGAAAAGAGCACTCTGTTTTTCTCTCTATTAGAGAGAGTAAGCGATGACTTTTCCTGGATCACAACAGGAGTGGGGGGAGGTGAGAGAAGAGAGAGCTCGACACACGGGGAGACAGAGGAGAAAGAGACACGGGGAGAGATGAAATGTGGACCATTTTTTGCTGTAGCCATTAGTGGCCAATGCCAGGCCGCGGTTAATGTCTCAGAGTAGTGTGCTGTACAGCCATGGTGCCTCACCCTGGAGACACAGACATCCGTTCTCCCCCACCAAGGGTGTAGGTCTGCCTGTACTTCAACAACAGAAGGGTTAGAGAGAGGGGGAGGTCAGATAAATAGTAGTTTAAACAAATCTCAGTTCACCCTGAACTAAAGTATGGAGTTTTACTGTGAAGTTTTCGGAACCGGAATGAAGAGCTCCAGATGGAAGTGAGTCGGACTGGCAACACGCCCACTTACACTTGACCGTACGCTGTCATGACAACAGATGTGTATGTTGAAGACTCGTGTGTCATACATGGACCGTACACTGTCATGACAACAGATGTGTATGTTGAAGACTCACATGTCATACATGGACCATACGCTGTCATGACAACAGATGTGTATGTTGAAGACTCGTGTGTCATACATGGACCGTACACTGTCGTGACAACAGACGCATATGCTGAAGACTCGTATGTCATACATGGACCGTACACTGTCATGACAAGACATGTATTTTGAAGACTCGTATGTCATACATAGACACACGTAGACAAACCTGTACCCTGTATTTGAGGCGTCTCTCAGCGGGGGCTGCTGGGGACCAGCCACCCAAACTGTAGATGTGAGTGTGTAGAGAAAGAGATAAGCTAACAATCCGTTTTGTCATTAGCTTCACCCCACCACTGCCTGGCTCGATCCTCACTGTTATCAATGCCGATAGACCTTATCTGGTGGAAACTATTCAGATATTCCCTGGCTCTGCACAACGGCCACTGTCATCATTGCAATAAAACGTGTTTTATCGTACATTTGCATATTTTAATTACACTGACAGAAGTGGGAAAAGAAATAGACTTTTTTTTTTGCACTCGGCCTGTGTTAGATATTGATTCTATGAGTGTCTCAGTGCTGGAGATGGTTTGATGTCTCGGCATGTGATGTGTATGTGATACGGCGAGTGTCGTGACTTCAGTGTGTGTCACGCTGTCTCTTCAGTCTTGAGTGTTGAAGGACTGGTTGAGTGGAAGAACTCCGAAACAGAGGCAGACACACTAACAACATCATATTTACATCATAGCAATGGTTTTATAACGAGAGCGAAAGAGAGACCGACCGGCATTTACTGATGGGTCCAATAGTATACCTTGTGAGTAGAATAGAGGGATTCTTTATAGTGTGTCTTTTATGAAGTTGTGGTGCTGCTTTGTATAAAATATATAAATTAGTGGAACATAAACCCTCCCACACATACACTCATTTTACGTTTTACTATCATTGAGGGGATCCCAAACATATATTTTCCATTAAAATCCTATTTTCCCTAACCCAATTGCACCAGTTATCCTAAACCTAATCTATGCCAAATTACCTTTTTTTCACATTAGGTCCCGCTTAATGTCCCCACGAGGTAAATTTGTCATTGTTTCCGGTCCACGAAGCGATTTCTCTGTACAAACTGTACAGTACACACCCTCAAACAAGCTTTCTGGTGACCTTCCTCAGTCTATCATATTCTCCGATGGAGCTTTCTGGAAATATTCCTCATTGTCATATTTAATGTTGGAGGCTTTTCGAGGTGTGTTTTTTTTTTTAACAGAAAACCGTCCTTCTGTGGCAGATGAACCCAGGGATCATTCTCTCTTATTTATTTGTAGTTTTTTAAATCCTTGCTCAAGCAGCACATGGCTATTCCTTCGCGAGGGATGGACAGCAGATTGCATCTTACTTGGTCTCCCTTTTTCATCTTGTACATTTGTTTTATCTCCTCTTTCGTTTCATTTAATTCATGTATTCTCCTTATTCAAGTTTGGCTTTGATGCCCGGCCACATCCAGCTGAGGATCGCACCGTCGTAACATCCCATTCGTGTTCCATGCCCGTACTTGCCCCGAAGCTGTCCTATTTCACCGCCATTACAAACACACACACACACACACACACACACACACACACACACACACACACCCCTTCTTCAACATGTTGGAGGTCCACACAGGTCCATAGATAGGAGGAGGTGGAGGGGGGTCTGCGCGACGGGACAGACTGAGAGGGGGAGGAGCTGTGATAGGGGACAGAGAGAGGGTGAGGGAGGTATAGTATAGGGATAGTAAAGGAGAGAGAAGGAAATAAGAGGAAGAGTAGCAGCCATTTTGGTATAACACAGACAAGAGCTTGCGAGGGCTAGCTCCTCCAGCCTGGGAATGTGTCCAGACACACACCCACACACACACACACACACACACACACACAAACCTGCACACACCTTTCACAATTACATCCTCACCATGGTCCACAGGCTGTGCGTGTCTCCTCGCCGAACCCTATGTCCCAGCTGGAATCACCCTGATGAAAACTGAGAGCAATCAATCCTTTCTGCAAACACAGAGCAGAGGCACACACACACACACACATAAAGAATTAATGCTTATGGTAGCATACGTAGATTTGTCCACAATAGGGAACAAAAAGGCACTCGCACACAATGTGCCAGCGGGAGGAGTGCTGCAGACAGAAAGCTGCGGGGAAATGTAAGACACGGAGATGCTCAGCTGGGAGCTGGCCTGGTTTCAGGCTCACTAAAACGTACTGTACACACACACACACACAAACACACACACACAGCCGTATGTCGATAAATGTCATTTTGGAAGGGAGACACCACAGGCACGTGCCTGTCCAAAGATACCATGTCTGCTCACCACATGCATACATAATGAGAACCATATGTTATTTAATATATACCACATATACACTGCCATATACACCACACACACACACACACACACACAAACTCACACACACATTATGCACACACACCAGTCGACATCTACTATGGGAAAGCAGCAAGACCCGCCCAGTGAAGATGCCAGACTTCACATCACAACTGTAGCTGTTTAAGACCGGTGGGTGTTGGGCGAGACCCGAGGACCCAGATGGAGACCGGGTCAGTCTCTGGAGGTTGGAGGGAGGATGGTCAAAGGTGGGACGAGTGTCAAGGGTCAGGCCGAAGGATGAAGAAGGGGAACTGGTCGAGAAAGAAGGGAAGTGCGGTGATGTGAAACAAAGAGAAAGGAAAGACGGATGGAATTGGAGAGAGATCGTAAGAGGCAACATTCATAAGAGGTGTAAAGGTAACTAGGACTATGAAATGGGTATTTGGCACAGAGTGAGAGAGAGAGAATGAGAGAGAGAGAGAGTGAAAAGGGTAAAGAGAGCCAGCAGCCCGTCTTTGGCACCTACCATGCTTCTTCTCGGTTCGTCGTGTTCAAATTCAAATTATCATCTGTTTCCAATGGGTTCTCATTGTCTTATTTCAGTGTCCAACATTTGTAAACGTCTATATAGTAGGTGAAGTAAAAGAAAACATTTATATCTGAGGCAAGGTCTGCAACTATTAAACAGTACGACCGCTAAACAGAGGTTCTTAAAATCTATATATTTTTTTAAAGAATATCTTCATTTAACCTGAATGTATGTTCAGGGTGGAAAATCACTAGTCAGGTATAATCAAAATGTTTGTATCTAGAAGTCAATGCTTCAGATGTGATGATATTTTGGGGGGATGTGACCTGTGAATTGGGCTATGCTAACATTCAGGATAACTGGGTAGAAAAATATTTGGACACAGAAAATGATCACTGTTCTCACATGGAGAATTTTAATAGAATATGTGTTACCCTCACTGTACAACGGACATAGTGATAACTGTTTATGTCAGAGAGTAAGCAAAGCACTGATTGCGGTCTACACTTTTCCGAAGTGCTTGTATTTTTAGGTGAAGTTTCTCATAAAATAGGGCTGGAAGAAATTCCTCGTGAGGGTTGGCCACCCCTGAAATATATATATACCTTTTTTTACCATTATTTTACCAGGTGAGTATGCAAAGAACAGTGAAAACCTTTAGTTTACTGGCCTAACACACTTCAGTTCCCAAACCTAAAGAACATTAGTCTTCAAGTGGTCAAGGCTGAAAAAATGCAGATCCTTGCCATTCCCATCATAGACAAGATGTTTTAATGAGCTGTGAGACATTTTTGCAGAGCGTAGCTCAATACTAAAATGTCAAAACATGATATTTGCGGCCTGGCACATGTAATATTTATGCTTATTTGAGTCATTCAACACAGTCCATGAATAGCTAAATAAATAGCCTCATGTCATTCATTTTCAAACACTCAAGCAGGAAATTCATATTGATTTCAAGATGACAAGTGGAATACTAAAATTAGAATGAGGAACACCAGCAGTGTTATTGCAAAAAAAGTACAAGTGATATATTTTTCCCCAGCCTGCTGAATGCCTATCACCAAACAATGGGGCCTGACATCAACTGTGCATTAAATGGACTTTAGTATGTGCTGTCCAAAACGCAGCATTCTGCAATAGCAATGGAAGATTCAGCAACCCTTTTATTTTTACAAAACTGCAAGCGTTACCATAGCAGCACTTTTACACTTTTATGAACTGAGCAGAAGCCCCACACTGTTGAAAAGTTAATGCACTGGCTACGCAACTGACTCTACAGTGGTCGATTTGAAAAACTAAAAGGAGTACTTTTTTAACCCGTTTGTTTCCCTCATCAATTTCATCATAGACAATTGTGTCTGTTACCCTGTCTCATTGCAACGACTCCCGATGTGTTCATGAGAGACAGTGAAAGGTCTTCCTTATGGACACCCGCGCCAAGACGTTCAGCTTTTGTCGAGTGGGTCAATGTTTGTTCTAAGTCATGGTCACCTGACAGCTTCAGTTAGCTTGCAGGTGCCGTAGCCACCTAAGGGAGTCGCTAGTGAGCGAATGAGACCAGGAAATCCCTGTTGACGATGCCTCTCCGGTGCGATGCTGGACAAAAATGGCTGGGAACACCCCTCGTCCGAGGGTGTTCCCAGCCACTCCTCAGGTAGCGGCGCAGTCGATGGTAGTCACAGTGGCGGAGGTGACAGCAACATATTGGTCAAATTGGAATAATCAACACCCTCTGGTGGTGTGGCGGAATTAATCCGGTGACACAGCCGAATTCCCCCAACGGATGTTTTAAGTGTAAGAGCTTTCAAGAAAAAGAGATTGTAGATGTCTCCTTTACGTCCTCCCTGTCTTTCCCAGGCTTTGTGTCATTGACCCTGTTATATGCCATGTGTACGGATGATGTACGGACCGGGGGAGAGGGATGAAGACAGGATGATAGGTTGACTCTTGCCGTGACAGCGGCGTGAGCCGGAGAGTAATTGCAGCGACGTATTTAGGCTGTGCCCTGGCGTTGGCGGTACTGGTTGAGTGGTTACCTGACAGCTGAATCCGCCGACCCGGCCTGCCTTCCCAGTTTGCGTCTAAATGAAGGAAGGGACAGCCAGCTTTGACACATTGATGCCAGTAGAAGGAACGGAGAGGTCTGTGTAATATGCTTTTAGCTGATAAAGACAGCATGAGAGATAGAGAGGGGGTAAACAGAGATGAAGTGCTGTATGTGTGCCATTGATGTGCGTGTAAATATTGCATCCAGTGTTCAGGATGAATATTCAGGGCCAGTCGGAGACAGACGTTTCTCATGCAACAGATCGGGTATGCTCCGCTCTCCACTGCTTGACACACCGAAGACCCACTGACGGGACGAGCCCGATGGTTCGGGGTGACTGCACCGCGGTACACATCCGACACGTCTACAGAATGGATAAACCGTGACGCCCCTGGAAAGGTGTGTTTAGCAGGACTGTGGGTTCTAAGACACGGCGTGTTTTGTCGGACTGTGGGTTCTAAGACACGGCATGTTTGGTCGGACTGTGGGCTCTAAGACACGGCGTGTTTGGTCGGACTGTGGGTTCTAAGACACGGCGTGTTTGGTCGGACTGTGGGTTCTAAGACACGGCATGTTTGGTCGGACTGTGGGTTCTAAGACACAGTGTGTTTGGTCGGACTGTGGGTTCTAGGTGCCGTTTTTGGTTGGACTGTGGGTTCCATAATACATTGCATGTTGTGTATTTAATAGGACTATGGTTTCTAAGAGGTGTGTTTTGTTGACACAGAATATACAAAGTATACCTAATTTGTGTCTGTGTGAGTATATAGAAGCCATAAAGACTTGCATGTGTTTGTGTGTGTTAGAGAGAAGAAAGCAACCTTAGATTGTGTGTGTGTGTGTGTGTGTGTGTAAGAGAGAGTTCTCTGTAGTGTCAGGTCTTTGATCAGTCTTCCCCAACTCGGGAGCCAACCCCTGGTGTCTTGGAGGGAGATGAAACACACACACACGCACACACGCACACACACACACACACAGATGAAACACTGTGCCTCTATCCTCCTACTCTCTCTCTGTCTCTCTTTCTCTCTCTCTCTCTCTCTGTCTCTATCCGGGGCCGACTCACAGTCACAGAACACCCACTATCTGCTTCTCCTCTTCCCCCTCTCCTCTCCCGGTCTCCGCTCTCCCCTGACAAGCACTCCTTACCCCAGCCATTTTAAAGGCCATCAGCATGGATCTGAGACTTTCATCTAGCATTGCACCGGTTTATTTATTAACAGCGCTCGGTTCCATTGTATTCCCCCCTTTATCGGAATGTCAGAGGACAGACGACTGTAAAACATCAGGGTGAGCACTGAAGGATGCTTGACAATGGTAAGGATATGTAAACATTAGAGAGAGGGGAGCTTGGAGCTTTAATGATTGAGTCGAGATGCACGGTTTAACGGTGTGAGGACAGTAATGATGTGCCAAGCCCTCGCCTTCCCCCTCATTGTTCCTGCCACCCTCCCTCCCCCCCCCCCTCCTGCCTATTCTAGTGGGCCAAATCACTACCATTCACAAGCTGATTTACTGACTAGACACCAGAACATTGTATCAAAGGGGCTGACATTATTTTCAGAATCAACACTATTAATACCGTCTGTCTCTTTTTCTCCGTTCCCTCTGTCTCTCACTACCAACCGTTCTCGTTCTCTGCCTTCGATAACCTTCTCCTCTCCTCCTCCTCCCTCCCCCCGTACAGGTTTCCTGAGCACGGGGGACCAGTCGGCCAAGGGGAACTACGGCTTGCTGGATCAGATCCAGGCCTTGAGGTGGCTCAACGAGAACGTCGGCCATTTCGGGGGCGACCCCGAGCGCATCACCATCTTCGGCTCCGGGGCGGGGGCTTCCTGTGTCAACCTCCTCATCCTCTCGCACCACTCCGAGGGTAAGGGGCATTCTGGTGGGTCACATTCATACTTTATTTTGTTTTTATTTGCTTGTCTCTCTACTTTCCCAGACCTGGTAGGATAAGGATCCATTCTTATCACCTAGTGGTTAATAATAGTGTTTCATCAGGTACAAGGTTGTTCGGGGCATGCTAATCCTCCAGAAAGGTATCGGGTTAGGGGATTGTGACTGTCTCCCCATACCTGTTCAGCAGTACTCATACTTGGGAATATTAGAGCAAAACGTAGCATTACACTGAAACATAGATTAACGCTGGAAAGTAGCATAACACTGAAACATAGATTCATGCTGGAAAGTAGCATAACACTGAAACATAGATTAATACTGGAAAGTAGCATAACACTGAAATATAGAATAATGCTGGAAAGTAGCATAACACTGAAGTATAGATTAATACTGGAAAGTAGCATAACACTGAAACAAAATTAATGCTGGAAAGTAGCATAACACTGAAACAAAGATTAATGCTGGAAAGTAGCATAACACTTAAACATAGTGTAATGCTGGAAAGTAGCATAACACTGAAGCATAGATTAATACTGGAAAGTAGCATAACACTGAAACATAGCATTACACCGAAACATAGTGTTACATTGAAATGGTGCGTTACACTGACATGTAGCGTTACACTGAAATATAGTATAGCACTGAGAGAGTAAACAATAGATTGATTAGAATAGAACTCTCCCCTAGAATAGATTGACTGATGATTGATCTGTGGCCATTCTAAAGAAAAGTTCATCCTTGTGGGTAGATTACTGTATACGATCACTCTGAAAAGTCAATTCAATTTTATTTCAGATTCTTTTGGTGAATCTTAGTAGCAGTGAAGTTGTGAGTAATGGAGTTGAAGGGATTGACTCTGACACTAATTCACCCTACACCTGCGCCAAAGGTAGTGGACTATGCAGGGAATTTTTATTAGATTAGATTGAACTTCGTCATTGAACAGTACAACGAAATGCAATTAGCATCTAACCAGAAGTGCAAATAGAAGAGGGCAGAAATTTCCAAGTATTAAGTATAGTGTATGTTACAAGTAGGATGTATAGATGTGCAATGAAGGCAAATGCAAGTATAAATGGTAATTCTAAATGTGCAATGAAGGCGAAATTAAGGTGCATGTGCAAATGAAATGCAGGGATAGCAGCAATGAGGTTCTCGATGGTAGATGTGTACATGTAGCAACTGAAAAACGTTCTTATCAGACTTTTGTGTCATTTGAGACAGGCTCTCATTTTACATATTGATCCAATGACCTGCAGTGAAGGCACCAAACATACAAATAAACACACACACACACACACACACTCCTGCTTCAATCTTCTTGCACTCATAGGCACACTTCACCCGTTGTGTTCACCTCTCTGCTGTAGAAAGACAGAGCGGTCAGATGAAAGGAGGAGAGATTAGAGGAAGAGTGTTTACTGTGTGTTTTTCCATCACTACGGCCTGTCTGAAGATCAAGCAGTCCACCGCACTGTACTAACTCCCATTTGTGTGTTTGTGTGTGTGTGTGTTTGTGTGTGTGCACCTGCATGCATGAATTATAACCTGTGTGTTTGTGTGAGTTTTGCAGTATGCGCGCATGTATCAGGGCTGAGCGATTCACCCACGTCTGGGTTATCTTTCAACGGAAAACCGTGAAATGATTCGCATTCCGTTTAGTTCATTGTTCTACTGTGGGTTCAACGTGTCCGCGGGGGGAAATCGGATCATGCGGGAACTATAAGGAGTTGTGTTTTCAGGCAAATGTTCCATGTAGTTCGGTGTAGAAAACCTGGTAATTAAGAACAATCCGCTGTGACCACAATGCATTGCGTTGGTAAGTCTGCGGGGCAGACAGAGAGGAGGACGACCGGTGAAGAGAGCAGCGGTTCCCTCCTGATGTATCGCTTCCCGACAATACATGATCCAAGTGATTGATTGTTGGCATTCAGCCGTCACAATAGCAGGTCTTATTTAGACCCACTAGCAGAGTGCTTTTGACAGACAACGTAAGCAAGAGGTCTGTAGTCCGCTGAGGGGGACACATTGGGGGAACGCAGACTTAGAAGCCTGACCGATGACTTTAATCAAATAGTAATCTCAACTAAGTACGCTGCGATATTTTATGCTACCAGTGTGAATAAAGGATGGTTATTAAGGGATATGAACTGCAGTTTTGGGCAGTCACTACTGTTATGGGACTTGTGTTAATGGGGGATATGAACCGCAGTTTTGGGCAGTCACTACTGTTATGGGGCTTGTGTTAATGGGGGATATGAACTGCAGTTTTGGGCAGTCACTTCTGTTATGGGGCTTGTGTTAATGGGGGATATGAACTGCAGTTTTGGGCAGTCACTACTGTTATGGGGCTTGTGTTAATGGGGGATATGAACTGCAGTTTTGGGCAGTCACTTCTGTTATGGGGCTTGTGTTAATGGGGGATATGAACTGCAGTTTTGGGCAGTCACTACTGTTATGGGGTTTGTGTTAATGGGGGATATGAACTGCAGTTTTGGGCAGTCACTACTGTTATGGGGCTTGTGTTAATAGTTTTATTTGGTGTTGCTACAGCATTCATCTCATTGTAGTTCTCCGGTAAACGGGCAGGTGATGGCTTTGTGTCGTTATCCCATAATGCTTTTTTAGTGCCCGTTCTTTTTTTGAAAACAAATTTAGAAAATGGTGTTTCATTTTCGATTATAGAAAAAGTCAACAATCGACCTGACAAAGTGCTAATCGCTCAGCCCTGGGCATGATTATTTAACAAACTGCATAGGATGTGCATGTCCTGTCTCTCCCGCCATTGACCTCTGTGACCTCTCCTCCACCCCTGACCTCCATGACCTCTCCTCCACCCCCTGACCTCCACGACCGCCATCGACTCCCCTCCCCTGCCACTCACCCGTACCCAACAACCCGACCGCTCTCCGCTGTCAAACCCACGTTGTTCATCGTCGCCATCTCCATCATCCACTTTTTAACACCAGCCCTCCAGACTACTTCTCCATCTGTCAATCGGAGGCCTTAGGGCACCAGGTAAGAAACACCCCCTGATCCCCCCCAGGGACTGCCAAGCATGTCACCTCACCTCTCAGCAAGTCAACCGTGTCGTGATCCACATGTTTTCACTGAGGACAAGGAATGGGGGTTATGAAGAGTGAAGGTTGGGTGAAGAAAGGGGAGATGACAGAGTAAAGGAATGGGAGATGATGGGGTAAAGGGAGGGGAGATGATGGGATAAAGGAAGGGGAGATAACGGGTAAAGGAAGGGGAGACGATGGGGTAAAGGGAGGGAGATGATGGGATAAAGGAAGGGGAGATAAT
>JACXGI010009031.1:0-19974 GCA_016801175.1 Esox masquinongy
CCCCCCCCCCCCTCTTTTTTGGCTCTCATTCTCTCTCTGCTCTCTTCTCTGTAACTCTCCCCTTTCTCTCATTCTCCCTTTCAGTCTCCCTCTCTCTTGCATCCCACTGCCAGCTGTGCTGATTATGATTGATTTGCTCTAGACGGATTGCAGGAAGTAGTCATTGATTTTTCAGTGTCTTATCAAAAATATATATTTACAGTTGTATTCATGGGGCGGCTTTCCACCCCCACTCTGTTTTCACTCTGAAGGGATGAGACACCCCACTCTATGACAAGAAAAATTACCTGTAATTTTATTTTAGAAATGAGTCAATAGCTCCAGTTACTACATTAATATTGATTGGGCATAATGAAGCCTGAGTAAAGTGAAAAAGAGCTCTTTGAAGCAGGGGCTTCTCCGATCAGCACCTAGCTAACCTCGGCCTGGCTGTGTGAACTCCGCTCTGCGGCCAATCCACGCCACCACTCTTATCATGCTATAATGTGCTTTGTGGGAGACATAATGCACATTAAATGCACATAATAGTCTTATGACGATCTCCTCACCAGTTGTGTTGCTAGCCTAAAGATCACAGATGGTCCATGCCTATAAAGTGTACGTCATTCATCATCCTTTCCTATGCCTCTCACTGGTGTAGGCTCACTGACTCATAAACACATTCATGGGCAGAGGTAAAGTCAGTCTGTTGTCCGGCCACTTAGAACACTTGCGTTATGATCATTCTGAAGGTACCAAATGGTTTCTGTTTCATATGCACATGTACCAACCACAACTTGTTTAGAAGTTCTTCAGGTATTCAACCTGAAACACTGTGAAAGTGCTATTTTAAATCAACTATTGGAATGATGAGAGACAGTACTGCACGTCATAGCGTGGGCATTGGTTATAGTCAAGATATTAGCATTTCACTAAACCAATAGAAATTATGTGAGTGAGAGTTCCATATTAACGGTTGGATTAGGCGTTAGACATGTTAACTTGCATGTGAGGTTTAATAGGCGTTGATGATGTTGGTGATAGATCATAGCGAGATAGCAGAAATACTATCCTCTCCAAGTTTTGTTTTTTACATGAGATATCTCCCATCAGCCACCTCCTTCACTCCCAGTCGTTGCTATTTGCAACATCCACAAAGTCAAAAGTTGTCCACTAGACCAATGGTTATGTGATGAAGTCAGATGGCCTACCTACTGACCAATCAGATGAGGTAGTGTGAAGAGGGGAGGGAAGAAAGAGTGTGCTGGTGCGTATGCTGCTTGTGGTTTTACAGGAAACAACCAATCACACAAGGGACTGTGATGTATAGCTCACTACAAAAGACACACAAAAAAGGTGTACATCTAGATTCAAAAGTTAATGGAATGAACCTATTCAGGTTTTAAGTCTTATAAATATGACTAAGGAAGCACATCAAGAGTTTGATATTATTATTTTACAAGTAGTTTTATTTTCATGAGAGTGACGAGAAGCTATGTTATTGTTAATGTACTAAGTAAATTATATAAACGAATGTTACATTCCAAGAAAATCCAATCTTCAAGCCTTCACATACGAATTGTAAGCTTACATTTCCTTAAGTGAAATGCATTTCTGTCGCTTTGAGCTCTGAGGTCTCACGTCTGTCATGTTAAACCCCCTCATATGATTGATGAAGTTAAGAGGAAATTGCCACGAGGGAAAGGTCCTGAGTCTCCTTATTACCATCTAAATTTAGATATTATTTCAAAGTGTATTTCTCATTCTAAACTTTTATGGATGTCCTTCCCTCCCCTTTCCATTCTCCTCACCCTGTTCTCCCATCAAATATTCTTCCCCTTTCTCTCCTGCATCAGCACCTTTCTCCTCATAACCAAATATGTTCCTGGACACATGACCAGCCCCATCACCGCTATCAGCACCAGCAGCAACAACAGCTACGTACCATAATCTGTCAACATGCCCTTTAATTAGAGCCAGGCAGCAAAAAAAAAAAAATACACGTTCTAGTTTCAGTCATGCTGGCTGCTGATCTCTAAGTGCAGATGTCAAAGAACACACAGTTCAAGAGAGAAGGAGAGGGAATTATCCCTGGAGAGATTGTAGCATAATTAAAAGTGTCTTTTAATAGGCTTGTAATGCTGAACACACTCTAGTCTTGTTGCCTTAAGTAGAGGGCGAGCTCTGTGGCTGCCTGCTGGTTGGAGGAGGGCGGCGGGGTTCTTCTGAGGGAGCTTGTAAACAATATGTTGACATCAGACAGGCAGGCACCTTCCGTGGTCAACACTGAGTGCGCCAGGGTTATTAGTATGGTGCAAAAGCATACAGTGCGAAGGCACTGCACGGAAATGGACCCTATTTCCTATGGAGTTCACTTTTCTTCCCCTGGTAAAAAGAAGCAGGCTGTAGGCCATTGAACAGCATATAGTTTTTACTGTCCACTTTTTACCACACACCTCCAGTTTGTCTTTTGTTCCCCAAAATGAGGTGTTTTCATCCAGAACAGAACATAAGCCCTCTCTCGCTTTCATTCTCTTGCGCTCTCTCTGTTTCTTTCTTTGACTCTCTCTATCTCTGTCTATTTTAGTGCTTCTCTCCCTCTGTCTCTGTCTCTCTGCTACTCCCCCTGCCTGTCTCCTTCTCAGTGACACTTTCTATGTCTCTGTCTCTCTCACTTTCTCACTTTCTCTCCATTTGTATCTCTCTCCATTTGTATCTCTCCATTTGAATCTCTCTGTCTCCTTACTTAGCTCTTTCTGTCTCTGTCAGCAGAGGTGTCTCTTTACGCATCTCTCTGTTTCTCAGATCCATGTCCTGTATATATAATCCAAGCTCACTACAGACCCAGTATAGCGCGCAGAGCCTTGTTTTGACGGCTGTCCAATGCAATAAAATGAGCCTGGTTAAAGAGCAGAGCCGAGCAGGATAGTAGGAGGAGCTTTATGTTCTGCTGGTCATTCCTGTGAAGCCAAGTTACTTTCTGTGATTTCTAAGGGAGGCCTTTGAGACCCTATCCTCTTACCTTTGTAGTCCCAGCAGGCAGCCATATTTCATAAACACACAATGGAAAAAAAAAACATCCTCCAACATTTGAAATGTAGATTGCTCTCTCTCCCTGAAACTCAACATTCCGCACGTGCCCAGTCGCATTCTCTCTCTCCCACTTGTTCTCTTGCCCAGTTCTAAGGTATAAAGTTACAGCTCACGCCGCCTTTGATGCACTTAAATGTCTTTACAATCAATCCCCTCCGTTCTGTGTCTTGTGTATAATCTGCTGAAACCACAATGCAAACAGGGCTTTATTTTCCATCCTCTGTGTCTGTAATTTCCAACAGTACATATTATCTGTTTTCCTTACAGTGGGGTTTTGTTTTTGGACAATAGGTACTAGCTAACAGCTTATACATGGTGCTGTATTATTGGTGCAAAGTGCCAGGGATAAATTGACAGCAGAATGGGATGTTGTCTGGATAATCACATCTTCCTGGGTATTGTTTTTAATATACATCTGTATTAAGTCATATTGACTAAATTGTTGTGCGGCTGTATATAAAGATTTTAGGAATGACTAAACATGACACTTGTCTATGTAATCTATTTGGTAATGGCAGTGATTGTGTCTTATAATGTATGTCTGACTGTACAATGCAGCAGCTGGCACAATGCCCTGGGTGATAGAGCCAGAAAAAGAGCTCCTTTCCCTAATGCTTTACACCTGGTGCAGATTTGGAGGGGATTCCACCATAGGTACTGTCTTACCTCCTCTCAAGCCCCATGTCAAGGTATTTCCTCCCCTTTTTTGGCCAGTGGCGCATTTGTTTCCCTTTGGCCCCTGACTCTCAGCACCCGGCCCAGTCTGAGTGTGTGTTGTCCTTTAGGAGTTATCTGGTGTTGTCTATAATCCCACGCTCCCTCCTTCTGCCGGGACTCCCTGCTTTCCCTCATCTCTCTGTGATGTGTTTAACAACTGGACACACTAGCTATCTGTGAGGACTGCTCACCTTTCAGATGCCTTACAGGCACATCTGCTGCAATCCTTAGTGACTAATACTGAGACGCTATAGCTAACAAGCTAACGTAAACATATGGACATCAAAGGGAAAGACAGGCTGCAGGCTCGGGTGCCGCTACGCTACTTGAGCGTGTTGACGGTGATGCACTGGACCACAGCATGACAGGACTTGAGAATGGAGAGGTGGAGTGGTCACTTTTTGTGGTTTATTTTGATTCACATCAAGAGCACTGTGAAGATAGTTGTGTAGGCCACAGTCTGCTGTTTTTGGGTGTCGAGGTTTAAGAAAAGGTATTGTATCATATTATTGAAAGAAATGTAAAAAAAAAAATCTATTTTTAAATACTGTAATGCATATTAATAAAATAGAAAACGAAGGATACTACTCCTGTATAGATGTTCTTTATTGTTATTTATGTTGGCCCGTCCGTCCTGCCTAATGCAAATGAAAGCTAAACATTAGTGGAGGGGAAAGCTAGCATGGCACATAAAGGCTTCTGTGAGCCTCCAAACACTTTTAACAGACAACTATCACTAATCACTCCCAGTGCACTGTGGTGTGTAATTACTCTGCCAAACGTTTGGCTTTCACAGCTTAGCACCGGGAGACCTGACCTGCGCTTCCCTGTCTGTCGTCACTGTGCAGGGTGTGTGGTGGGGGTTTTGGGAGGCTTTTTTTCCTCTCCCTCCCTCCCGCTCTCTCTCTTTCTCTCTCTCTCCCCCTCTCTTTCCCTCTCTCACTCTACCTCTCTCTCACTCTCTCTTTCTGTCTCTTTCACCATGAGCTGGGAAACCTGGAAGCTGAGCCTCCCTCTCAATATTTAGAGAAAGGTCCTCCACGCAGGAGAGGAGGAGAGGAGAGAGGGCTGACTGAGGTTGGTGCTTCCGGCTTTGTGGGCTCCCATTTAAACAGGCTTTGAAACCTTAGCCATCCGGAGATCAGAAATAGCCTTATTGACTGGGCCCAGGAGTGAATAAGCACTCGAGGTCTTGAGAGTTCACCCTGCAGAGCTGTTGAACACAGAGGACGCATGCTCAAACACTCTAAAACAATCGGGACTTTAATTTTGCATTAGAATTTTTTTTGGGGATGGATTATTTTTTTACATTTTTTTTAAAAATGGTTTCACTTCAAGGTTAAATGATTATTTTGTGTTTGGATTGTTTATGCAATTTACTGCTGATTTTTTTTTTTTAAACCACAGCGTCCCCGAATATGTCTCCCCTTTTCTGTATTAACTAAGGAGGCTGTCTGTCTCCTGTGTGTAATGTGTCTTCTCTCTGCGTGAATGCTGATAAGATGACATGATGCGAAAGCGCTGCGAAAGGAAGCCGCCTGGAGAGGAGAGCAGAGCAGTTAGAGTACAGAGCAGTGGAAGGAAGGCAAGGGGATCCTATAATGACTATTAGCTGGATTTCACGGGCTGCCTCTGATCTCCCGCTATGACAGGGGCCTTTATGAGAGTCTGTGTGTGCCAGGATCACCGCTTGCTCCCCCTGTCCATCTCAGAGCATAATGACGCACACACGCACACACACACACACACACACACACACACACACACACACACAGGCTAATACGTACACACACCTACACAAAGATAGGCACGCATTTAACAGACATGCACACACCAGCTGTACGGTAGGCGATGGAACCCTATACAAAATGTGGATTTGATTTATTAATTATTAATTATTTTATGGTGTGTCATTTTATTTCAATTTCAAAATGATTTCACTTTGGAAATTGTGGTAAGATTTCTATGCGAAGAACTGTACGTCTTTCCTGGGGCAATGCATTAGAATGTAATACAATATAAAATGTGCAATATTATTTGGATTTTAAGGGTACATTTACATGATATTTTTATGCCAGTACAACATCAATATTACACAGTTGAAATGTGTCTCTCGGTAGATGTTTTTATGAAGGCATTTTAGAAAGCTCTATTTTATGGTTGATGTAATAATTTCACTTCATCAGTGGGATGTGACTAAAAATACAGGCAGATTAGCTCCACCACCAGACTATCTCAGCAGGCTTTGATAACATAATGGGAGCCAGCTGCTCATGCTAACAATGATCTGATATGGGTTCTTAACTCTGTAAAACTACACAAGATACTTCCGGGTTTTATATAAAAAGTGATGATCTTGTTCAATTCTTGTGCAAAAATGATGTCTTTCCGTGTTAATTCCTTTGTAGCGGCTTATTTAGTAAAATATGAAAAAAACTCATCTCTTCCCACTTTCATTTTTCCCCCTTTCTATTCTACACAAATTAGCTACAGTCCTGGAGGGCACAATGACAAGAGGTTACTGGAAGACTATGTGTTTAATTAATTGAAAAATGCTCAAATTGCTTTTACAGTTGTTTTGTGAAGTGAAAAAAAAGGAATCTGTGTTGCCAGTACTCAACCGTAATTAGTACCCAGGGGAATTAAATATTTAGCATTAGCCATGTCGCACCACTTAGGACACACATTTCTATTTTAACTATGAAAGCAATGCTGTCTTAAGTGCAGGCGTCTGTAGAGGACAGCTGTGGGGAGCTGAGGGAAGCAAGCTGGGGTATTTCACAGAGATGCCCCTCTGGTCTGGGGGACCGGGACTGGAGGGGTCCTTCCACAAAGCACATGTGTAAGAGATATGGCAGTTGAATTCCCAGGGGTTAGGCATTACCAAAAGTATTTAGGTTTCTAATTAGACCACGAGCCTTCTTCCATTGCCAGTGGTCTTACTGTGAACCAGTGAGAATTACCCCCACTTTGAAAGAGAGATAGGGAACAATATGGAGGGTGGAGAGAAATAGAGAGAGGGAGAGAGAGAGAGAGAGAGAGAGAGAGAGAGAGGATGAGAGAGATAGGCAGAGAGAGTGAGAGATACTAATAAGACTAAAAGAGACTGAGAGAGAAAAAATGAAAAGTGGAGAAAAAACAAATGCCAAGGGAATGAAAAGCCCTTGTTTATTCAAACTTTAATTAGACATTGACTTTTCAGTAATCGCTTCAGTGGTGTGGTGGGGTTCTAGAGACTTTCTAGAGCCTTAATGATCTATGGCTGTGGTAGACAATGGCAGGATGGTCATTGGAGCTGTACAACCAGCCAACTGTCCCTTTTGGTTTGGGGTCTGGAGGTGACAGTTAACTGAGGTTCATGCTAACATTGAATACCTTGCCAGGCTACTCTGTTGTCAGGCAGGGGATTTCTTCTCAATAGCTCCACTCTACCACCAAGGGGTCCATGATATGTAGCTAGCTAGGCATCAACAGCTGACCACAGCAACTGCTGGGCTTGTCAAAACGCATCAGGTTACCAGCTAATGAGAAGTAATAAGGGTTAACCCAACTTCACAAGACTTTGATCTTTATGCACGGCAAGATTTAGAAAGGGAGTCAAAGACGGTACTTTGGAGATTGGAATTGGAATCTAAACCCTGTTTTCTGTGGGTATAGGGGAGGCTTGAGGAAAGATAAAATTGGGCTAATTAAATGTAGCTTCAATGTTTCAGAGTGTAACATATCTGGGCTCAACAGAAAGGGATCTCTTGGATTATACAGCAAAGGGGACTACAGAGGAGATTACCACTCTAAATGGTAGATTTATCCAAAATGACTGTGGTCAGACATGGGATTCGTGGTGATACATAATCCACTGTAATCTCCCAGTGTTGTGACACTCTCCCAGCAGTTACAGTAGGGCAATGCATCCTGAATATATTTTGCTTGTATTTTATGGTTAGGTTTAGGGCTAGGGTTAGAGTTAGGGCTAAGGTTAGGTTTAGGGCTAGGGTTCTCTTTGTGTGAAGAGTCTGTCTGTAATAATGGGGTCAAAATACCTGATGATGTGTGGCTGTAAATCGTGTTTAGTGATTTGAAAAAAAACTACAAGAACATAACAAAAATGTTATACTTTAGGCAACGGTTCCCACCAGAGGTAAATATTTTATGTTAATTGGGTCTTCTTAAGTACTTCAATACGCGGGCTATTTAATTTTCCTCGATAGCTGAAGTATGTTGAATTTTCCCCCATCCCTCTAAAAAATGCTTGAACTGAGCAAAAAACAAATGTCAATGGTGTGAGAAAAGTTTTAGTTTTAATTCATTTTGAAGGAATCATTTTTCGCTGTGCAATGCACTCTCCCTCCCCCACCGCGTGCCTCGTCGTGGGTAACCACTGACCATGCTGCGGCTCTCCTTCCCTCTCCAGCCCAGTAAATAAAATGGACAAAATATATAATGAAACTGGATAGCGTAGAAAGGAAATAACCAAAGCATGTTGCCTCCCTGCTGCACACTTTTCGAACTTCAGAGAAGACAATTGAACTGTTTAGACCATCAGTTTGTATATGCTGCGGCCGGTTCCTTTGAAAAACTGAGAGCAGGCTTTCCGAGTAAAAAGAAAATACACTCAACGTTATTTGGTTTGGATTAACAGTGGTTAACACTTAGGTTCTTGCATATCTGTATTTCAAAATTCAGCATAGCGATGATGGAAGTTGTGTTACATTTGAAAGTTTGGAAAACAACAATCTAGATATAAATTGGCATTATTGCATTTCACTGTGGGTGTGGTAAATTCACCAGACGCTGGTGTTGTGTTAGCTCATCTGGCCCAAACATGGCCTGAGTGGGTGATTCTCAGACACATGAGGGAAGCCTGGTATATTTACAGAATTAACGACACACTCATCCACCACACAACAGCTGTCTGCTGCACTTAGCTGATTGAGAACCGGGCCTGGGCTGCTCTTCTACCATTCATGGAGCCTTGCCATTAAACAGTTGGGCAGGTTGATGTGTGGTTAGCTCTGTGTGCCGAACTCAACTCAGACACACCCATGCAAACTCCAACACTTGTATGGGCAGATTGGTTGGGTCGGGACCACATGCCAAAATATGTCTTTAGTTCAGTGTGTTTTATTGTAATGTTGGTTAGGCCAGTTGTCCATACAGTATTTTCAGTTTATGGTCTGTAGCTAAGCACTGCAAGAAAGAGATGTTAGCTGTTTAGTATTGTTGTATGTGTGAAATATTTACAATAAATGTTACTAAACTGAGTAAACATATTCAAGGTTTGTTTATTATACAAGTTTGTATGTTTTATTTTCCAGTAAAAGTGTTCTGTGTTTTGTTCACTCCAGGCAGAATTCACAGTGTGTGAGAGAATGCTTCAGGCTATCCCGACTCGAGGCTGGCAAAGTTGTTCTCCCTGTTGTGACTACAAGAACAAAAATGTAAGTAAGAAGATAAACCATAATTTATACTCTCAGAAACGTACAGTATATCAGATATGTTTACTAGTCACCTAAGATATTTTTGACTAGGCACTTAAGAGATATTTATAATTGTATACATTAGAATTTTCTGTCAAATAGTAGGCTGTGTTGTCCTTGTCACAAACCCGTATCCATATGTCTTTGGAAAGCTCTGAATGCAAAGCCAGACAGTAAGCAGTATACTAGAACATAGAATAGGAATAATGTCCCTTTGATTTGTGGATTTCCGATCTGAACACCTGTCACTTTTTGGCAAGGGCACGCCCCAGCACCAGGTCTCTCCTGCTGGAGTCGGGGGAAGGTGTGTGTGTGTTGTGGGAGGGGGGGGTTCACTGTGTGTGTGTGTGTGTGTGTGTGTGTGTGTGTGTGTGTGTGTGTGTGAGAGAGAGAAAGAGCGGTTGAAGATGAAACAGCCGTGGAGGAGGCGCTGATCACACAGCCAGACGGGGTGAGTGACAGACAATACCTGCTGTAAAATTCCCTCACATCTCCACTGATCTGTATTCATAGATCTCATCTGCTCCGCACCTCCAAACTGTACCCCACACCACCCAGCTCCTTTAACGCACGCCGCCCCACTCCTCAGACTCACCCCGTTCCTCAACTCAGGTTAGACCCCTCTCCTTTTCTTCGCTAAATATTTACCAAGTCTTTCTTCAGTGTCTAATTGATAGCTCTGATCACTAGGCTGAAAGAAGCTCTCTCTCTCTCTCTCTCTCTCTCTCTTTCTCTCTCTCTCTCTCTCTCTGACAGTACGTGCTTTTTATTCCACCACTCCACTCCTAATCTCGCCTAATTCGGATTCTTCAAATGTTCAAATGTATGTCTTCCCCATTTAAGTGTGTTCTCAGACTCCTAAATCCTAAAAGATGTCTGATCTGTGTGATGTTTCTTTGTAAAGGATTGTGAAGGGGCTTCAAAACTCAATGAGTAAAGAGCTCTTGGAGAGGGATTTTTTCACAGCACTGCAGCCCTCTCAACACTGCTCAAAATGTACTCACGTTATTCAATAACACAACAATTTAGTAACTCCATACATTGTTTGGTTATTAAAATATCTGTATTGCTCTGATGGATGTTTACATGTGATGTTAGTCAGAGTAATATCAAAGGTAGAACTGGAAAAAAACTACATTTCCGAACCCTATCCTTTGAACGTGAGCCCAGTGAACCTACTTCCCGAAACACAATCTATGTTACAACAGAAAACATGCTTGAGAGACACAACTACACAGAATCTGCCTGTACAACTGGATTAGTTTTGTTGTGGCAGATCCAGGCAATAGTTTTGACTGACTATGTGTCGTTTAATTTCTTCGGGTATTGTTTTGACAAAACAAGTTAGCGTAAAAGTCGGAAACGTTGGCAAAAACAAAAGGCTGTATCTTTTTGCAGCCATGTGAAGCATGTGTCAGTCATCAGCGGGGTGTTGTTCCACTGGAAGTGACATCACAGCCCTGGAGGGCATGTGCTGGGAGAAAAGGAGCTGTTTTGAAATGATTTCACAGAACAGAGGGTAGTGCAAACAGAGCCGAGTCTCAGTGCTTGAGTCTTCCTCTGTTGTTGTTAGAATCTCACTATACAAACAGTAGCAATGAACTTGAAGGTGCTTTGCCATGCCATGAGTGGATATTAGCCCATCAGAGATTGATGGAGGGCAGACACCATCCGAAGGAATGAGCTTGGTCCTTTGAAGTCCTTCACATGAGGGAAATTGAGATCAGTTTAAGCCCCAGACCCTATTAAAGGAGGCCCCGTTAGGTTAATGCGATAGCCTCTACATTACCCCTGACCCTATTCAGACCACTTGGACCGCCTAATTCCTTCCCGGTTCTCACTCCAATATCATCTTAACTTCTGCCATCAATATTGTTCCTCCCATTGTAGTAAATCACACAACCAAATACTGGCTACATGGGGTCTTCACAGATTCTCTATTGAAGTTTTTTTTGTGGCATTAATGTAGATCAACCACTCACTGAAGGACCCCATACTTTCACCCCTTCCCTTTACCCTCCTTCCCTTCATAGGCCCTCTACACCCACACTGGCCTTCTCCCAGCTAGGCTTCACCTGGGCTGGGGTTCATCTGGCTCTATCTCCCATTTAAAGAGAACAGTCAAAGGACCCTGGGTCCTAAGTGGTGAGCCCTGGCCACATTCATTTTTAATGGCATGCAGAAATACAATTACATAAAAAATGTGCAGCGGTGTCTTTAATTCAGATGCCCTATATTCAGGAGTGTGGCACAAAAATCTGGGCCTTGTACATAGATGCCACTGCCTGTATTCATTAGGAAACTCTTATCTTTGGGTCAGATCACTGGATGTTGGCTGTCCATCAGAATCAAGTTTCAGAGTACACCCCAGTAGCTAACAGTAGCATCCATTACCCTAGCAGTAACTTCCATTAGTAACCCTTACTCTGTTAGTAGTAACCATTAGTTCCCCTAAACTACCAGTAGCAAAGTTAACATTACCAGTGGGAACCAGTAGCAACCTTACCAGGGGAAACAAGTGACCAGTGATAACCAGAGAGCAACCATACCTGCAGTGGCGTCGTTAGGCCTGGTCGTCCCCCCAATCTTTTTTGAATAGCCCCGGATCTCAAACTGACCAAAAAAGAATAATTAAAAAATAGCCCCTGATCTATTCATCTGTAGTCCCAATCGCGCATTATTACAATGTAGACGTATAGGCCACTATCCTCCAGCATGTACATTCAAAACATTGTACTTTCTGTTCCGGGGGGGGGGGGCTAGGCCCCGAAAGTATTGTGATCCTAGCAACGCCTCTGCATACCAGTGATAACCAGTAGCAACCCTTAGCCTACCAGTGGTTACCTACAATAACCTTAGCAGTAATAGTATATTTAATCATGAACATGTACTAACAGCATCAGCATCATCTTTAGTTGCTTTCCAATGAATCACTGTCATTTTTAGAGTGAACAACAGAAAAACTTTCCAGAATCAGGAGAAAATGTATTGGTAAAATGTTTAACAGTATGTTGGAGAAATAGATACATATATAGATCCCAGGTATAATGAAAGAACACTTACTGTAATGTCTTGTCTAGTATACTTAGGACATTGTGAAATGGAGAACAGGAAGAGAAAAAATTGACTAACTCAAAGCCAGAAAAGAATTAGTAGCTTGCAAATTTTTTTTTTCAAGTAGCTCTTACGCTAGAAAAGGTTGAAGACCCCGGCCATAAATAGTACACTACTTTGGACCAGAGCCTTATGGGGATTACAGGCTGCCATTTGGGACGAAAACTCAGCGTGTTAAGGAGCGTTGGTCCGACAGACAGATCATCTCCATGTGTTATGCTGTCTGGTTACTTGCTTTGATTCATCTCCTTCTGTCCAAAGTCATAAGATTGCTTCTAACTCTGACATCAAAAGGAAATACCTATAGTATTCCTTGATAACTAACATGTGTTATATTATGTGTCTAGGTTAGGTGATCTACATACCATTTCTGGTCCAACAGCTGTTGTTAACCTTCTAGGCTCAGGCCTCAGAATGACATTTGCCAATTGGTTCTTTTAACCAAAAGCAGCGGTATGAGTGTTCAAAAAGCTGAAGATTACTGGCATCTATTTCAGGTGCGGTATTGTAGAAAAAAAAATCAGGCTTACAGGTTTGAACAAATTAGTTTTTAGATATTTTGTGTTAGATCCATACAAGCATATGCCAATGAATATTCTTTATTGTCATCCTGAGTGTAGACGCTAGCGGGATTAAACTCTGTGTTCTTCCAGTTATTGGTCTCTCCTGACACATGCTGTGACTGATTGTCTGAGCTAAATCAGATCCATCAATTGGATTCAAAGAAAATGTTATCCATTCCTCCCCAAACCCATGCAGCAGATGTTGTGGGGTATTTGTAAGTCGACTTTCTTTATTATGTTAACACTGTTTTGTCACTTGCACCATTTTCATTGGAGCTGTGTAGGAAATATAGCTCCTTCAGTAACTGATGTTTGACATTATGTTGATGAGATGAAAAATGAAATACATTTGAAAAGCGAATGGCATATGACAATCCTAAAAGAGAAAATGCCTTTTGAATGAGTGGGAGATCACCATGCCAAACCGCTGCCATGTTCTGTTTCTAAGATTCTGTGTTGTATAAATGTAGCATTGATTATATCATTTTGAAGTCTACAAGCAAAACAGGATGAGGGCAGATTGTGAATATAATGCTTAAGCTTTTCTTAATTCTCTTCATTTCTATTAGCATGACACAGTACAGCCCTGTGGAAATACAGGCCTAGCCACTCGCACTGTAGTCAGAGTATAATGGATCAATGTCTTTACAGTGTAGAGTATATTGAATAACTTTGTACCAGTTTCTAATGCGTTTGTTTTTATTAAATTAATTCCAGGCCAGTGTCTGTCTTTCTGCTTGCCATTAGTAACAAAAATCAGTAGCAAATTTGTGCACCCAAGTCATTGCACTCTCTGTTTTCCATTTGGTTGCTTACAAAGAAGGAAGTCCTCATACATGGATAAAATTCTTCCATCAGTGTCGCTGCTGGAACTGTTCCTTGGAGTATCCGGGCTAGATGAATTTGCAGCATCCATTGAAGAACCAGCGATTGTTTCACATGAAGTCATGGCTACCTCTGGTACTGGGAGTTGTAGACTTTTCTTGGGGCTTTTCTTTGTCTCCACTTGCTGAATTCCCCGATAACTGTGAAACATAAAACACTTTTTCATTTCTGTTGGCTTTTGTCATCAGCCAATTACATCATTAGTCAGAAAATTAGCACTCATGCTCACATACAGATTTAAGGTGGATCTCTAGGTGAAAAAATATTTTTCACCCCAGGCGAAATATTCCTTTTCCAAGTTGTAGTAGGCCCTCCCTAGGGCCATATATTGAAAGGACAGCCCCTGAAACATCCACAGAAAAAAGTAATTAAAGCTGGAAAATAGTATACCTGGTGCACATCGGGACATTTTAGGAGTCAATGTCTTTACACTATGAGTATAATGGATCAATGGATTTTACTGTAGACAGAGTACACTGGATCAAAGTGTTTACACTGTTGTCAGAGTATACTGGATCAATGTTTTACACTGTTGTCAGACTATACTGGATCGATTGTTTTTACACTGTTGTCAGAGTATAATGGATCAATGTCTTTACACTGTTGTCAGAGTATAATGGATCAACGTCTTTACACTGTTGTCAGAGTATAATGGATCAATGTCTTTACACTGTTGTCAGAGTATACTGGATCAACGTCTTTACACTGTTGTCAGAGTATAATGGATCAATGTCTTTACACTGTTGTCAGAGTATAATTGATCTATGTCTTTTCACTGTTGTCAGAGTATAATGGTTCAATGTCTTTGCACTTTTGTCAGAGTATAATGGATCAATGTCTTTACACTGTTGTCAGAGTATAATGGATCAGTGTCTATACACTGTTGTCAGAGTATAATGGATCAATGTTTTTACAGTGTTGATCAATGTCTTTACACTGTTGTCAGAGTATACTGGATCAATGTTTTTACATTCTTGTCAGAGTGTACTGCATTAATGTTTTTAAAGCGTTGTCAGAGTATGCTGGATCAATGTTTTTACACTGTTGTCATAGTATACTGGATCTAGGTCTTTATATTGTAGTCAGTTAAAGGGATAGTTCATCAAAAATTTGTATTTTTTCATAGTAATTTTTCAAACAATCCATTATTCAGCTCTGTCCCAGTCTGTGGGCATTATTAGCATCATCCAAATTCATGAATGGAAACGTTTCGTACCGCTATCACAAAGCTGCATTGCAAGTGGAAAACTACTCCAAAACACTTCAAACTACATTCAGTTATCGATTTTTTAAACTGTACACTGACGAAACAGCCTGCGGAATTGGCTGAATTCAAACTGGCACTAGCAAACTATTTCCTATAGCCACTATACACAGCTTCTGGCAGTGATGTCATCAAGGTGAGCGTGAACTTTAATCTCAACAAGCTATGTGAAGATAGGTTGCTTTGCCTAGCTTTTTAAAATTGCTGCTAGTTTACACTTAGCTATATTATTGCTATATTTTTTGCTATATTTTTGGTTTATATATTTCTTAATTCTTACTACGTAGATGTCATGTGCCATGTCACAAGAATTTCATTGTGCAGGATGACGCTGTGTTATTCGGTGCGTTTGATAAATAAACTTTTAACTTTTGGATTTCCTTTGTTTGTATCGATGTCAACTTCTGCTAGCTCGTTTGACTGCTTGTGGATCTTGAGACATTTAAATTCTACCCGCTCTGCAATTGGGACAATACCTTTGCCTCTCCCAAGTCATATTGTGGCATAATCAGTTGAGCAAATTTGCCAACGAGACATACAATTTTTGCGAGAAACATTTGAATACAGAGGATCGTGACCCAAGTTCACTTAGAAGAGGACTAAACGCGAATCCATCTCCATTAATTTACCCAGTTCAACCCGTGGAGACAGATTGTAACTAATACTTCTGATTGCTATGTTATAATACACAAAGTACACATTGCCTCCGGATATAATGGGCAAGGGTTGAGGATTGATTTCATTTGATTTGATTAACGTGTTCATCATCACCAAGGTGACTGTCCGAGGTGAATATCAAACAAGAAATATGTAACTTGCTTTCTAGCTAGCGAATACAAACTTTTGTTTACTGTGTACACACTTACTCTTTCCGAATGAATGCGTTGATTGAAACAATTGTGAACAAAACTGACCGGTAAACACAGGAAGTGTACCTTTTTATTTGAAATGAGAATTCTATCGCAAATATTTTAACTTATTTTCGAGGAATCCAACATCGTCATGTTCTTTGAGGTAAACAACACCACTTGTCTTAGTTTGGAGTGTTTTAGAGTAGTTTTCCGCTTGCAATGCAGCTTTGTGATAGGGGTACGTACGGTTTCCATTCATGAATTTGTAGAATGCTAATAACACTAATTACTGACTGAGACAGAGCTAAATAATGGATTGTTTTTAAAAATGACTACATGCCTGAAGGACCAAGTGAGAGTAAGGGGACTGTCACCGAAATATGATTTTTGGACGAACTCTCCCTTCAACTGGTTTTCTCACTGTATAAGGCACTGGATAAATTAATTTGTGCTATGGAGTGTACTAGATCTGTCTCTTCAGTGTAGTGCAGGCCTGCTCAATCCTGTTCCTCTCTGACCCTAATTTTGCACACCTGATTCTAATAATGAGCTGGATGAAAAGCAAAGTCAGGGTAGTCACAACTGGGGTTGGAGAGACAACCTACTGCATGGTAGATCTCCAGGAATAGGACTGAGCAGCCCTGGTGTAGAGTATACTGGTTCTGTCTCTACAATGTAGACATCACTGTATCTATATATTTGTACTGTAGATTATGCTTGAATAGTCTTTTCAGTTCTTTATTGTACAGTAGGCCTATACTGGTTCTATCTTCACATTAGAGTAGGCCAATATTTGTTCTATCTTCACATTACAGTTGGTCTATACTGGTTCTATCTTCACATTACAGTTGGTCTATACTGGTTCTATCTTCACATTAGAGTAGGCCAATATTGGTTCTATCTTCACATTATAGTTGGTCTATACTGGTTCTATCTTCACATTACAGTTGGTCTGTACTGGTTCTATCTTCACATTAGAGTAGGCCAATACTGGTTCTATCTTCACATTACAGTTGGTCTGTACTGGTTCTATCTTCACATTAGAGTAGGCCTATACTGGTTCTATCTTCACATTAGAGTAGGCCTATACCGGTTCTATCTTCAGTGTAGAGTTGGTCTATGCTGGTTCTATCTTCACATTAGAGTAGGCCTAAACAGGTTCTATCTTCACTGTAGAGTTGGGCTATATTGGTTCTATCTTCACAAATAGAGTTGGTCTATACAGGTTCTATCTTCACTGTAGAGTTGGTCTGTACCAGTTCTATCTTCGCTTTAGTGTAGGCCTATACAGGTTCTATCTTCTCTGTAGAGTTGTTTTATACTGGTTCTATCTTCACATTAGAGTTGGCCTATACTGGTTCTATCTTCACATTAGAGTAGGCCTATACCGGTTCTATCTTCACTGTAGAGTTTGTCTATACTGGTTCTATCTTCACATTAGAGTTTGTCTATACTGGTTGGTTTTTTTACTGTAGATTTGGTCTATACATGTTGGTTTCTTTACAGTAGAGTTGGTCTATACTGGTTGGTTTCTTTACTGTAGAGTTGGTCTGTACTGGTTGGTTTCTTTACTGTAGAGTTGGTCTATACTGGTTGGTTTATTTACTTACAGTTTATTTACAGTTGGATTGTAACTCCCAAGCAGTTGGCTATTCAATCATTTTAGCTGTGCCTTAAGTTCAACCTGATTTAGAACAATGCATTTTTTTTTATAGATTAAGGGTCCAAAAATTCTAGATGGCACTGTAATGTGCTGTTCTATACAGCATCATCATGGCATTAATAGATCTAAACTGCTATTGATAGGAAATGTCCCGGGAGTTGAGTTTAGAATCGCAGGAAACTGTATTTTTTCCCCTGGGGCTGGACCCCAAGCCCCGCTGCTTTCTTGGTCCCTTCCATAATGTCTGACTGACTGTTTCACCCTAGAGTAGAGTATACTGACTCTATCTCTTTACTGTAGACTATACATCTATTTATGCTCACCCCACCACTTTCTTCTTTCTTTTCCAATCACCGAAACACTTACCCTGGACTGAGCGCACACCCTTTCCACTCGGTTTCATGCCACGCCCTCCTCTTAGTGTGTGTCTGTGTCAGCTTGTGTGTACCGGTGTGTGTATCTGTTTGTGAGTGTGCATTTGTATCGGTGTGCATGCTGGCATGTCTGTGCGGTCTGGGCTCGGAGGTATAGTGTTGGGTTGCATGAGGGAGCGTGGTGGCAGAGCACTCCTCTGATGGGCCAGATCCAGTGTTCACTGAAGCCTTTCGCATATATATAGAATTTTTGAATATCTAAACCATTATTTAGCATCCAAATCAGTTCTGCTTGTCTGACTGATGGACAATTTCAGCGTGACCCCAGGTCTGCATGTGACCTATAGTGTCTAGATTCTTGCATATTGTGTGGATGTTCACATTGACTTCTCCCTTTTCTCTTTGATCCTTTTAACATGCTCTTTGTGTTGGAATTCATGAAATATTCATGTTTGGACTATGGCTTTTCCATATCTTTATGTACAATTATTGGCACCCTTCCTGTTATGTCAAACCATCTAACAGTGGGTATTGAGTTCATTTAAGTGTGACTTCAGATTTTTTTGACAGTTTAGCCATTTTGTGTCATGAATTGATAAGTTCATACATTATGAGAGGGACTTTGTGCCGTGCAATACCATCTTAGCCTGCCATTAATATTCATCATCAGAAATAATGTGTCTGACACAGGTACATTATCAATCAGTGTTGCTATGTGAACAACAACAAAAACAGCATAATAAAGGAAATAATAATGATAATAGCAACAACAAAGAATAATAAAACAATACTACAATTATGAATACTAATAATAACATGTCCAATATAAACATGTCAGTGTATTTTTCTTTTCCTGATAATCACTTTTAATAATAATTTTTATAACAATAAAACAAAATCCAAACTAATGATGCATTACTTGCTGTAGCGGTTATACCAAAGATTATTTTAACTTAACCAAGATATCCGCGTGGGTGGAAACAAAGAAGACATATTGGCAGATTGGGCAAATTTGGCATATTCTAGTATGTTTTTAGGGAATGCCTTTTCTATGAATTGATCATGTAAAATATCTCAGGTATAACAATTTGACCAACTCAACTCCTGGTTTGCAATGAAGGCTAAAGTCTATTAAATGTAGTCAATTCTGTTTTTGGAAACAGAAAACAGTTTTGAGATCAGTTGTTTTATCAATGAGAAAATCTGCAAGTCAGGCCAGACAGTTAATGGAACCTTGTGGAGTTTAGAGCTCATGAACTGATGCTTCAGAATATGTATTACTTTGTTTATGACAACGTGGTCAATAATAATACATTGTTCCTGTCTAGCGTCACCAGTAGATATTGGCAGAAGTTGTAATTAAAGAGGATGTCATATCAGTGCCCGATAATGAGTTGAGGAGATTCACGTTAGAGATACAATAGATAAATAGACAAATTGAGTAAGACAGACAGGAAGAAAAATAAGTGGAGACAGACAGATAGATTTAAAGACTTGCAGAGACAAAAATACAGCGAAAGACACACAGAAAGACAAACAGTCAGACAGACAAGCAGACAAACAGAGACAGACAGACAGACAGACATAGACAAAGAGAGACAGAGAAAGAGAGACCAAGAGACAGACTAACCAGAGAAATAGAGATGGACATTCAGACAGACACACAAACAGACAGACATATCATGGCCTCACATTCAAAACATGCATCCCAAAACGCACTGTATTCCTGATCTAGAGCACTACTTCTGACCTGAGCCTTTAGGTTTTGTTGAGAAGTAGTGCACCACATGGGGACTATGGTGCCATTTAGGACACACAAACGCTCCCCTGATGTCCTCTAGAGCTCTAAATGTAAATGCTGTCTATTCTCCCTGCATTTAATAAACGTTCAGGAGGTTTATTAATGTGCAAATGGGTGAGAGCACCTCTCCCCTGCGCCAGGCAGCCCCAGCCGAATGGCAGAGCGAACGGCAGCACAGAGGCACAGAGCTGTT
>JACXGI010009031.1:20074-31414 GCA_016801175.1 Esox masquinongy
GTGTGTGTGTGTGTGTGTGTGTGTGTGTGTGTGTGTGTGTGTGTGTGTGTGTGTGTGTGTGTGTGTGTGTGTGTGTGTGTGATAGAGTCCATTACCCGCCAGAGAGCATTGCATGTTTACTCATTTGTACCACTCTCAAATACGTTTCTTCCAGTGCCACTCACCTGGTGAATGACAGGTATTCTGAGGGAAATTGGGTTGAGAGATGGAGAGACATCCTGATACTGGTATCATGCACTAAGTTCCTGCACTCACAGAGCTAGCATACAAATAGGGAAATCTTAGGATAAACACTCCTAGGATCCCACCACAGTAATATGAATGCAAATAGGATTAAGAGCCAGCTTTAAAGACTGATACACAATTCACAGTGCTTATAGGAGTCTGGCAGCAGAGGCTCTAGATTCTTTACCTATACTGGAAATGAGGACACCCTTATACAGACAGCTTTCGTGGTAGTTTTGATGCATTTTTCTTTCCTATCATGTCTTATTGTGATTAGCATTGGAGATGCCTCTTTCATCAGTGTTCTACCGAATCATGAGATGTTTTCACTCAATATTAGTTTGATCTTCGTCTGGGTGAGAAATGATTGGGTTGATGTAATGCACATTTGTTTTTACAAACCCACTGGAGGGAACTACAAAGGGCTTTTCATTCAGGTTCAGACAGCAACTCCAAATACTTTCTCCCTCTTTACTCCCTTCTACTGATTTAACAAGCGGTTAAACTGACTGATCCCAAAAATCGTTAGTGCTTCATGCTGTCGTTGTACGTTCTTTCTGTTTGGGTCCAATTCAGAAGCCGTGGTCTGTGCTTTTGTGTCGATAACCTCTTGCTGACTGTTGATAGCAATAAATACTATTTGACATTCAACTGCCGTTTCTGTGTCAGAGGGAGAAAATAACAAGGTCATTTCAGCTTAATATATTTTCAGTCATTACATCTCTTTTTGCACCTATGCTCTTGGCTCTGCCCTCTCTTTCCTCTCTCCTCTCTTGGCTTTGGTCTCTCTCTGTCCTCTCTTGGCTTTGGTCTCACTCTCCTCTCTTGGCTTTGGTCTCACTCTCCTCTCTAGGCTTTGGTCTCTCTCTCCTCTCTTAGCTTTGGTCTCCCTCTCTCTCCTTTCTTGGCTTTGGGCTCTCTCTCCTCTATTGGCTCTGGTCTCTCCTTTTTTGGCTTTGGTCTTTCTCTCTTCTATTGGCTCTTGTCTCTCTCTGTCATTGGCTCTGATCTCTCTCCTCTCTCTCCTTTCTTTACTCTGGTATCTCTCTCTCTCCTCTCCTGGCTCTGGTCCCTCTATTTTCTCTCTTGGTTCTGGACTCTTTCTCCTCTATTGGCTTTGGTCTCTCTCTCATCTATTGGCTCTCTCGTCTCTCCTCTCTTTTCTCTAGTCGCTCTACCTCTCCTCTTTCCCTCTACCCAGGCTCTTAGCTCGTTCTCTCCATTGCCGAGGCCTGGTTTAACTCCATCCATGAAGTTAAGAAAGCTGGCAGTGCTGTAAATTTGGACGTCCTTCGTTAGAGTCCCTCCCCTGGCTGTAATTCATCTCAATCCTCAGTGGTCTTTAGTTTCCTTTCAGAGGCCGTAAAGTATGCTGACACTCAAGTAGAGGTGAAAGGGGAGGGGTGAGAGGGGAATGGTCTGCGTGTTTGTGTGTGTGTGTGTGGGGGGGGGGACGGTCCAGGGGCTGTGACATACAGGGGTCAGGTGCCAGACATAAGGATGATATATGGCGATGCCTGTGTACCTTTCTGACACAAGACACTAACTAGACTGGTTTACAATCCGTTTCATTTTCTTCTCTGCTCTGTCCTCCTTTCTCGTCACGCCCTCTGTTCAGGGTCTCACGTTATCCGCCAGCCCGGCTTGGTCTTCACTGAGGTGCTGCCAGTAGATGAGGACAGACATGACAGTGAAAACAAATGGACACAGACAGGAATATAGCTGTAGTACATGAAGAGCTGTGTCTTTCCGTCGCTGTCTATCATGACCTGAAACATATGACGGGGTGTAAAAGGTTAAAGTACCAGTCGTATAGTATTATTACATAAGACCCAGGACACATCAGCAGGGCAGTAAATCAACATATAAATCTGGACCATAGGACTGTCAATTCTAAACTCCACAGCATTTTTCAATGACATGGAACACTGATTCATGCTATGGTTCTGTTTTTGTGTGATAAGGTAAAAGGCTGCGATCCACAGCTGCTACGTAAGGTGAAACAGTCATAAAACAGTAGCCTGGGACAGGTCAGTGTAATCTGTTTTGAAACGATAGCCTAGCTAACTCTTTTTATGAGCAGTTGAACATCCCCACCGGTGTAAGATCAGAGCAGGGACTATGTGTGAGTATGCAGTCTATTTTGGTGGCCCCAGGTCTGCCATGTCCTGCCCCCATATCTATGATGGCCCTGCATCTGTCTCTTTTCATTTTGGTCTGTTCATTCCCTGAAGGAAGGACAGCATACTGTCCGTGAGAGGGCGACATGTTGGACAAGTCTTTTTTCAGGGAGGCGGGTAGAAATAGAACCAAGAGTTTGCCTTCCTGCCTCACCTCTCTTCCTGTGCCATCCACCCACCCACGTGAGTCTTATCTGTCTCCCAGCCTCCACCTCACATTCCAGCTCGCTTTTGATTGCAAGAGAAAAAAAACATGGCATCTCACTCAATTGTTTTATTCTGAAGGAGACAAAGAAAGAGCTTGTGAAAGTGCAATGAGTTCATTATTACATTGCTGTTTAGGACAATCAAAATGAAGTCTGCTCAGTCAGCAGGTGAGACTGCTTTCATGAATAGTAAGACATCCACAGGTTAGCTGGGAATGGGGCAGGGAATAACAGTACAGTATTTATACCACAGGAGAAGGTATGTCCCCTTCTGCTCGTTGAGAACAACATAGCCTGGTCAGTGAAAGTTGATTTTGGAAGAGGTTGGTGAAATGAGAGAGTGGTTAAATTACTTTGCTTAGAACTTTTTATTTTATTTAGCATATTTGTATGTTGATCCGTTGAGGGTTGGTATGAATTTGGAAATTCTTTGAAAGGGGTGTCGGTGTGACCTTTGTGTTACCTGTAGCCGTACGTGTAAATGGGGGTCAACAACTTGGTTGAAACCTGGTCTAGTGTCCTGACTGTGTCTAATAATTGTCACCTGTCTGAGGGGGATTAGTAATGATGTCATAAGACAGGAAACCCGTTAGACGTCTGCACCGGTCAAATCTTTTAATGTCATGGTGACATCTGGGTTCACATTGGTGTGGTTTATTCTGGCTCACTGCTTTAGGTTAAAACCTAAAAATAGTCATAGTCTTCAGAAGCTGTGCCACAGGCAGGCAGGAAATGCTTTGATTTATCTTCCCTTTTTTGATTTTATAAGAATATTCAATAAATCCCCTGGATCTGTGGAGCAGGTGGTTGGGCCTGGATTCCCCACAGTGCTAAGGCAAACTTCCTTTCCATATTTTTACTTCACAGAGCTCTGTCACATGCAAAACCATGGCATACTCTGAGTCTTATTTTAGACGAGACTGCTCAGCACATTAGGTTTTCTCTTTAAATATATTGACATGTAGATGAGCCCTTATTACCATGATGATAATGATTTTGGTTACAAAGACCAAGACACTTCTTCCGGCCCTGAATCCTGTTAAAGAGATTTCTCGGAACTTCTGAACTGAGAATTTAAAGTGAATGAGAATTTCGGACTATGTAGGACTACGTGGCCCTGACGCACGGTCCAGCTCTCTCAGTAACCCGAGGCTAGGCTTATGGACCCACCTGTCTCTAGTTGTGGACAGACATGTCCTGGCTGGAAGCCTCTACCACTGACATCTAACCTAATGCTAATGTTGGCTAATGTTAGCCACTGTTGTTATTGTAATGGGGTCAACATGATGCTATTTCACTCTGTGGCCAAAGGAGAAGATGATACGTTGCTGTTTCCAACATATGTTGAAGAGGTTGTTATATATTTGCTGCATAGTTATCAGCTATATTTACTAGCTTTATTACATTCCAGTAAAACAACACTTTAGCTCTGCTAGATTGAAAGACTTGATGTAAAACATTTAGGAAAATCCTTTAATTTGATAGTTTGCATATATTATGAATAATGTCATTTGGACATTTGGTGAAAATTGGAGACTGTATGCTATCAGATAATACCTGCAAGATTGCTGTGGTATACTTTGCTTACAGTGGTCACATTAGGTTCAATGTTAGCGGTGTAAACATTTAACACAGACATTGCAGTGGACGAGAATTCTGCGAGTTGCATATAATACGGTCTATTCAGTGATATTACCCAAGATTTACAGTTTGTGTCGGCTAACATTTGTTTACTAGCTAATAGCATGTATTACTATACCGTATGGTATTTACTATTAAGCTCAATAGCTACCCAAGTATGTATGCGTAAGGAACTTTAATTACTTGTAACATTACATTTACTAAGCCTCTTTGGCTGTGTTATCTCTTGAAACTACATGAATTGTTCAACCACAGTGAGTTTCCTACGTCAGGATTTCCAAGACCAGGGTATTATAGAGTAGTGCGTCGAATATTCCGCGGCCAGATCACTGTTCCATTCCCACTAAGCAGTCCTACTGGGCCAATACTTTATGGTAATGATTAATAAGTCCTTTGCCAAAAAGAAATGTATGGGTTGCCCCCATTCCTTACAGGCACCTTTCATACATAAAAAGCATAGAACTCACGGCATCATCAGATTGGTGGCGTTCAGGCTTGGTCTGAAAGGCGTAATAGGGATAATAAGGGGTCACAATGCAAATGACTATTTACCCAAACACTTCTGCTTTAATTTCATCCCAACATGTGTTTCATGTCAATGCTGGTCAGGGCTTTATGTCTGAAAGGGGTCTTTCTGCTTGTTTTACTTTTTACTCTGGTAATTACAACATTAGCACATGTTTTCTTTTGGCAACATGTACAGGACGAATTAGCGAATGAATGTTTTTACCCTTATGAACTTGAGCAGTGATTAGCAGTGTTTTCCTCTGCCCTCTCCAGTTCATGGTGTTGTAGAGCAGAAAGCAGGCTCTAATGACCTTTAGCTGTGCTGGCAGGTTTTAAGTGTAATCACTGGGTATATGTTTAAACGTGTTGTCCTCTTTCTCAAGAGATTACAGTAACGATACCAATTAGCCCAATCTCATTATCCAAGAAGACTTCACTGACTCCCATACACACATTAAGGGCCCTGCCTATACTGACAGTTCTGAAATTAGATGCTTGGTGTGTGCATTAACATGTGTGTGTGTTTGTGTTTCTGTGTGTGTGTGTGTGTGTCTGTGTGTGTGTGTGGGGGGGGGGGGTTCAGAGTATGCCCTGGCCCCTGGGCATTTTAGTCTGGGTAAGTTTATCTTCTCCATATGCACATGTTTCTTGTGAGTGTATGAGAAGAATAGAGTGTGTACACTGGTGATGTGTACAGTGGGAGTCTAAAGTGTGTGTTTGTGTGCTCTCACCCTGGCTCAGTGTCTAAGGCTATAAGCTTAATTACTAGTCAGGGATCAGCCCCAAAGAACGGCAGTGTAATCCAGCTTGGTGTTTTCCTCCTGCGAGTCTCCATACTGAGCACACACACCAGAACTTTCGCATGTTTTTGGACGTCTCTCTCCCAGATGGTTCATTTAGGATCTCCTGAGAGATGGAAAGCCACGCTCCACTCACTATGTCAGGTTTAAAGCCCCACGTTCTCTCTTTTCCACTCTGTTTTCTTTTATTCTTTGTCTCTCCCTCCATCCTTCCCTATCCCTGACTTTTTCCAGCCGGGCCCAGGTCTGATGTGTGCCTGTTATAAATCAGATGGGTGAGGGGGGAGCATCCAGCTGATCCGCGTGTGTGCTGTTATCTTTGGAATCATTCAACTGTCCCGCTGGCTCTCCACAACACCTTATTATGTCAAAGAGTTTATTAGAGCACCGTTGGGACGGCATCCGTTTGCTTTGACGTTATTGGAGGATGAAGACATAATTCACTTCCTGTTTCAGGGCATGGAGGAGAGCAGCAGCAGGTTTCACTTTCCAGATAAATCAAAGAGGGACTCACTGTCTTGATTCTCACTTCCCCTCTTTCCTTTGTCCAACTGGTTAGGCAAGCCTGAACATGGATTGCTAAATGTAGCACTACTTTAGTCTTATTGACTATGTGGAAACATCTAATTTTGGGTTTTTAAGGGAGGATCTTAGCCATGTCTTGACACATTTTAGTAACATACAATTATTTTTTTGTTTTACAGACACAACTGATTAAAACATGACTTTAAATCAAATAACATGTAATGCATTGGCCATGCAGTAAGTAACATTGATTTAAAGTTATTCACCTAGTGAATGTTATACGAATATTTGTAAGGCAAAACATTGTGTACTAATTAACCCCGTGAAACCTCTACATTTAATGTCCTGTTAATACCATTTAACTGTATTCTCCATTTTGTCATGATTGGCCTAAGTAAGGATTAACACAGGATTATTTTACTGTAGCCAAAGGCTACTTCCTTGACTAACCCTGTAACCCTTCACTCCAGTATCTCCAGGTCCTACTCTCATTTCATTTTGAATGCCTCACATGACTTTTAACAGGCAAGGGTATCTGAGCCCTGGCAGCTAATCAAGGTAAATAATTGGAGGATGGCTTTGATAAAAACACTTTTCACTTGCACCCAGTGTAAGCCATGTTTATTTACCTTTCTTTGCTGCAGGAAATTAGAGCTGTCGTCTACACTGTGTTTAGTGTAATTGGTCATTTCATGTTATTCTTATAATGTCAGACTTCTATAGTTTCGTGCTACTTGTTATTGTATAAAATAATGACTTTCCAACTCAGATGATTTGAGAGATGGTAGATATTATTGCAACCTTTCTCTTTCTCTCTCTCTCTCTCTCTCTTCCTTTCTCAAGCTTTCTGTTTATCCTGATCTGTGGTGAATTTTCCAGGCCCCTTCTTTTGACATAGCTGACAAGCGAACAGCAAGGTTTGGAATGGGATGTAGTGTGTGTGTACATGTGTGCGTGTGACTAGCAGACATGTTACTTAGCACACAACCCTTTCACTCAAAAGCCTTTAAAATTGATCACATCAAAATACTCGTATTCCACAGACTGACACGTTATGACCATCTCACAAAGAAATCAAGACTGTTTTGACGAAGACTTTATGTTGTTGTTGTTGTTGTTCTGGTTCTTGTTATTGTTGCCTCTGTGGTAGTTGTTTTATTGTTAGACTGAAATGCGGAAATGTGAAGTATGAGCAGAAAGTCCCAGCCACGTACGCATAATGTCTATGATTGATTCCATCTCTGTGTCTGTCACCATATTCCTAAAAAAATCAAAACATTTTGCTTGTGGAATTCAAAAACACGGTGCTGTGTGCAAAAAAATAAATTGGCATCTTGGGTTTGTTTGTGTGCCTTGTACTTTAACCATACCTAACAGTCAGGAGGCCAGAAGATAACTGACGAGGGATTTCACTTACGCTTCTAAAGTCAAGCAGCAATGTAACATTGTCTGCCAAAATGACACTCAAGTATGATATAATGACTGTATTGTCCCCCGAACCCCCCCACAAGACACACACACACACACACCTTACTTCCAAGACTCTGGCACATAAGCTAGCGGCTCATAGAAGTCTGTGTGCTCAGAGAACTTAAGGAGTTTTGAAAGTTAAAAGACAGCTTTTTACTTCCTGGATGTTGTTGTGATGTTTCACTGCCTCCTCCTTTGTGTTGAGCCTGGTAGACGATGCATTACGTTAGAGGAAGTAATATGGCTTTGACAGCCTTCACTACCTATTTGAAAAGCCCATTCGGCAGCTCGGCAGCCTTGTGAGTAGCAGTGCAACGCTTTTTCTTAAGAAATGCACTTTTCCCTCACATGCACTTTCAAGAAATCTTGTTAAACACAAAAGGAGCAGCAGTTTCTGTGGGACAAAAAGAGTCAAAGAAACGAGGGGGGATAGGGAGAAAAAAAATCTAAAAAAAAATGTTTTTATTATAAACGTGCTGGTGCCAGGTAGGTACAAGAATGTCTACTCTTATTTAACGTGGTGCTTGAAATACCTGAAACAGTGCAGTTAGCGAGCTGAAAGGGTGACCTTGAATCGTCTCCTGTCAGCATTGTGTTAGTACTCCTGCTTCCTGCCTGTCTAGGTCTGCTACCATGATGACATTGTTTATTCACTTTGATTTGTCAAGGATGCATGCTGAAGAGCTTGCCCTTCTGTACTCCCTCCCCACTGTCTATCTATCTGACTATCTAGTGGCTACGCTAGTTCGGTGTTAGTACCGCAAAGAGCTGTATTTGTGGTTGTTCCTATGTATGGTTTTCATTGATGTGCCGGTTTAATGATGTGCAGTACCTCTGCTAGTGGCACTTAGTGAAACATTGATGAAATGTGTTTTTAAGGGTCACCGACGGCCATTAGAATTAGTGGGCGCCCACGAACCGCTTGTCATGCATGTCACACGGTCTCTCTCTTCCAGCTCCCCCTGTGCTCTCCATCTGGGGAGGGCTTGTCCATACGGGGCTCTGGTCCGCTCAGTGTGGCACATCAAACCCTATAAAGGGAATCATTTATGTGCCACTCCCCATTACTGAACAGCATGGAGACCGCTAATGAGGGACCACGGCAAAAGGAATATTTCCTCCACTTTGCTTCTAGACAGACACTGGCACAGAAAGAAACCAATGCAAACGTCTTCTGGGAATCATTGTTTTTTTTTTCTTTTGGGAGGGGAAAAAGAACAAAAGCAAAGTGTGATTTGTTTTTTTTTTCTTTCCTTTTTTTTGTTTCTCTACTCCTTCCTCTCTTTTTCAGCCATTAGTGCTATACTTAAGTTACGGCAACAGCTTGAGGTGAAGAATCTGCAAAACACACAGAGTGTGTGCGCATGTGTTTGTAAGTGTCTATATAGTACGGTGAATATAAATATGTGAGAGAGTGTGTGTTGTGTTTGAATATACAGTATGTATACATGTATATGTTGTGTCCAGGAGTGTATTGATGGCTGCATATGTATGGCTGTGTGTGTGTGTGTGTGTGTGTGTGTGTGTGTGTGGGTAGGGGTCTAGTGGCACTGATAAAAAGGTAGCTGTGACATTTCCAATTTGCCATGCACCAGCCCACTCCATTTTCTTCCCTGCTGCCTCTTACATGGTAGAGTAAGCCTCTAGGATTGACAATAATTACAGCCCGCATAAAATGAAGAGGGTAATATGAACACAGCTTTGCCATAATTGCCTTTTCATTATTTGCTAACAGTGAGCTATTCAGTCATAAGAAAGAGATTGCATAGTAATTGGTTGACAATGGGAAGCTGGGGCTCTGTTCAGTTGCTGTGGTAATTTTTGTGTTGCTGTGAAGGTTTTTTGGGGGGCTTTTTATTAAAAATCTGAAGCATTAAACTGTAATTTTAAACTACAATTTCCAGCATGAATAAAAATCTAGGTATTAACATGAGCTCCTATTTAGAGTGGAACATCCTATTAGCTCTATTAGCACTAGTTGGTAAGTTTCCATATGTGCTGCCTCTAAACCAAATGGGATTTAGACAGCTTTGTTTCTCTCTCAGTCAGTCTCACACTGAACCAATCCCACAGACAGACAACACAACAGTTAATGGCACTTGGGAAAATATAATCTAGAATTTTCAGTGTCTGTGTATGTTTGTGGGAATGATGCAATAGACTGAGTGCCAGTTTTGGAGATGTGAAACGAAACACACACATATCTGTATGCATACACACACACACACACACACACACAGCATTCTTTCAGCATCACTCACATTCCTGTCTCTATAATTTCATAAAGGCACAACTGGACAGCTCCAACAGCCTCTGTTAATGTAAAAGGCACATAGCATGTAGCCTTTACTGCTGTACCAAGGTAACATGAGAATAGTTTGACTGGTACATCCGATAATGATTTCTAAAGCAATCCATCTCCTGTATTCCATCAGAAAGGGTTGACAGTGCTGCGATGGGAGCCAAATGTTAATTTGTCTAAATAGGATTTTGAGGTTATGGCTGGGACTCAGGAGATGCTGCTACAATATGATCTCAAGGACAATAGAATAAGACAGAAGCGAGGAGCTACCGTGTGTGTGTGTTTGTGTGTGTGTAACTACGGTTTGAGACATAGAGGACGCAGTCTGTGATCCTTTCTAAAAATGAAAGCCCTCCCAGGTATTGGCTAGATGTGAGTTCAGGTCAGCCTCTCTATGTTCCAAGGCCAAATGGACACATGGACAAAAAGACAAAAGAGGAGTGCCAAACATGAGCTGTGTTGTTAGGTTTAGACATGGTAATAGAGGGTGAGGATGTGTTAGAGAAACTGAGAGAGAGGCAGTGAGGGAGGACAGAGACGGTGCGGAAAATGAATATACTGTAAAATAAATTCCTGTGAAATGATTATTAGTATAAACCAGGGGCTGGCTTCATTTTCATTTGAAATGGGTAGGGTGGAGTACAGAGACTCTGTGGCATCCTGTCTCCTCGCCCAGACATCTCCAAGTCCTACAGCCAGTTAGAAGGCCCTCTACTCTGTTAACACAACTCTCAACCAATCAATATGGATGTTGTATATGTGGCGTTACTCTGTGCTCCTGGTCGGTACTGGGAGGCATATAGCTCAAGTGTTTGTATAAGAAGAAATAAATTACATTCACAGTTCTACCATCATTGGATGGGCACCTTAACACCTGTTTATAGATGAGCAAAATGCTGCAGGACTTAAAGACAAGACATGGGGAGATCAATACAATGAACAAACAACAGGATCACGGATAAAGGACGAGAGAGCCAGAGGAAGAGAGAGAGAGAGATATCTGAGCAGAAGAGTTTGAGAAAGATAAAGAAAAGGAGTGAAAAAGAGAGTTCAGAAAAATGGAAGGGAAGTGAAAGAGATGGATAGATGTATGCAGGAAAAGTAAGACAGATAGAGAGAAAGAGATAGAAGTATAGAGATAGAGCAATAGAGATAAATAGGTAGAGGTGTAGAGATAGAAATATGGAGATAAAGGGGCTAGATATGTAAATATATAGAGCTAGGGGATGAGGATGAGGGAATATATGTATTGCAGTAATAATATTGATAAGCCCCCTGTTTAGAGCCGATCCCTAACCATCCTATGTCCCTAACCATCCATTAGACCCGATCCCTAACCATCCTATGTCCCTAACCATCCATTAGACCCGATCCCTAACCATCCTATGTCCCTAACCATCCATTAGACCCGATCCCTAACCATCCTATGTCCCTAACCATCCATTAGACCCGATCCCTAACCATCCTATGTCCCTAACCATCCA
>JACXGI010009032.1:0-31586 GCA_016801175.1 Esox masquinongy
GGGGGGGGGGGGGGGGGGGGGGGGGGGGGGGGGGGGGGGGGGGGGGGGTGCGTGTGGAGAGGAGAGATGATGATGTGAGGACAGAGTAGGTGAGGAGGGAGAAGGTGTGGAGTGAATATACCTTACCTTTGAAAAGTTTGGGGTCGCGTTTTTAAAAGAAAAGCAAATTATTTCATTCATTTTTGTGGACTATTGTCTTTGTATGTTTTGTGCCTATCGTTGTAATACATTACCAAGATAATCTAAACATTGTTTCGTGTTAGTTGTCTTCGTGTTTGGTTCAGCTTTAGTGTAACATTATGCTTCTCCTACTACTTCTTCAATCTTGGGGCTGAAGGTTGAACTCACATCCAATGATCTGGATTTCAGAACAATGGCTCACATCTGCTCTTGGGAAGCTCATGAACCAGTAGTCCCAGATTGCGAAAAAGTGTTGCCTGCGGAGGTGATGTTTCCAACCCTCCCGTCCGTTTTCCTTCTATCTTTCAGAACGATCTGACATGAGGTGTGGGACACTGACAGGCGGTTGTTATTCGAGGGGAGTGCAGTTTGCTTTAGCCCCATTCCACGCCGCGGTTTGCGCATGGGCCAGTGTATGCCTCGGAGTGCAAGGGAAGCTTTCGACTCCGGCAACGGTGTCTTTTAGCGGGGTTTGTTTGTTTAGTTTATGCCGCTATCTCAGACCAATGAATGAAAGGAAGCCAGTAGCCCTGGCGCCATTTTGTGCTTTCTTTGAAAACTGTCTCAGTCTCCATTAATGGATGTAAACTGGTGCAAACTGGTGTTTGTCAAAGGATCTACTATGATTGTTATTTGTATTATGAGAAAAAGTAAAGTAAATAATATATTTTTGCAATTTATTCAACCTTTTAGAATGGGTTAAATTCATGTTTTTTTCTGCAGATAATACGTGTGAGCTATTTCCCTTGTCAAATGTCCACCACATTTTGACATGAAATGCGCATAAACTGTTACATCCTGCACAGCCAATTAAAGATTGGTTTCAGATGGTCACACAAACACATCCACCTCAGTATAAAACATCCATCTCAAACAAGCAAAACCGCCAGTCGTTTTTTTCCCTGTATGGTCTCCTGTGTTGCTGTGACGATCATACAACGACAAACTGCTTTCCTATACCCTGCACAGACGGTCAAATGTGTATCCTGCTGTCTAAGGTGCATCTATGGTCACATCCAAAATTATTGACACCCTTGATAAGGAGAGCAAAAAAACCCACACTGCAATACAATACAATATTGAATTCATACACTGACCTACTGTATAATGTATGCTCAACTATTAGATCTTTGTTTATTTCGACCAACACAATGGATTACAGGAGTAAATTTAGTATGAAACTGTTTAACATTTGTCTTGGGCAAAGAGATTATTGGCCCCTTTGCAGGGAAAACAACACTGACCCTTTTTCTGAAATGTTTTGATGTTGCTGAACATATTAAAATGAACTGTACAACATTTCCTCAAAAAATGTTTTTTTCCAGGAGACAGATAGCTTCAGTGTTGGATGCGTAACCTAAAGTTGAGGGTTTGAATCCCTGAGCTCAAAAGGTAGAAAATCTGTTGTGCCCTTGAGCAAGGCTCTTAAACTGAATTGTTCCTTTAAGTCACTTTGGATGTACAGTAAATGGAAAAAAATACCTCTTCAAATCAAACCCCAACTTTCTTAACATTTTGTCAATAGTCATCTCAAAGTGCTTAACACATTTGAAATCCTGTTGTGTGATTCCAAGAGGGCAGTCTTCCTCAACATATTCTACAATAACAAAACGTTCAGAGTCATTTTCCTTGCTAAGGAAGGTTGATTTTTTTCCAGAATAATTTTTGGACGTTTCTAAATGGGGCCAATTATGTTGCTGGAGACGGTAGACTATAGCTCACTGCATCACACATCACATCTTCCTTTCTGTCTCTCAGACGAGAGGTAGAGCTGTGCCCTCCACTTTTTGATTTTACCTCACTACAAAGTGTCTTACTGGGGAATTGGGCCAGTTTTTCATTGTGGCCTACTTCTTTGCTGATAATCTCTCAGAATGCTTTTTTATCACAGAGTTTTTTTTTTAAACAGAGAGACGAATAAACCAGCATGGCCCCTGTAATGAATGACCACAACGCATTTGAAAACATGTCTAAGCATTTTGTAAAATGCTCCAAAACACTCCAAGTCAACTGATATTACATCAGCCTCTTATTCTGGGTAATGTATTAACTTAAGTTTCTCAATATTTCAGGAACACCTTACTTTACACCACTCACACCACTATTGACAGCCCTTTATCAAATATTTAGAACAAACTGTTTGGGCGTTATTTTATAGAAAAGCGGAAAGTGCTATTTGTAAATATTATGTATCTACATATTATGGGTAATTCTACAATAACAGTAGTTTTGAATAATTATAGACCTATTTTTAATGATTATGTGAGTATAATAACTTTGTCATTATTACTTGTTTTACAGAGAAGTTGGTCATTTTTTACTGAAGTATTCTTTGTTTATTAGTACTTTTTGTTCATTTGGACACTTGAAAATCAGTTATGGTGCATCTCAAGAGTTCAAATCTTCAACATTTCAAATAAATAAACAATTTAATCTCCCTGTACTCATTTTCTATACCCATCTTTCCACTGTGCAATCAATCCATGTTTTTAAGACACTTCATAACAACAACACATGTATACATATGCAATTTAACTTCACTGCACAGTCCTTATCCAGAATGAGATCTGACATAATTTCAGTTGATGTTTTAGCCGGAGCATTTTCTTAATATGCTTCGGGGTGCGGTTTCAAATGAGAAGTGAATATAGGACTGTGTGTAACAATGGGCGAAGAACCGTGTCGTTGTTCGCCCACAGTTACACGCAGACACAGCGGCGATGCATTCTGACAGACACACCGCGATGCGTTCTGCTGGAAGACAACCCGACGCCAGCGTCATGACAACAGCTCTTTGGCCACGGGACTAACTGTCGAGGCGCGCTGGCACGGACGATAAGGCCCACAGGATGGCATTGCTGGGCTTATCATGCCCAGCCAAGCCCCGGGCCCCTCTCCTATCGCTGGTTCCACCGACACAGGAAAGACTCGGACGACTTATCTCTCTACAGCTGAAGACGTGGCAGCTATGCCTCACGGGGATCGGGTCCTGGGAGCATGTCCCAAAAATGGTCTGCTTGTCCCTGTAACATTACACGTTACACTGTGGTGTCCAACAGCCCAACGCGTCACTTTTCAATGATCACCGGCCAATCACATCGAATTTAGAAACTTGTTTTGAAAGCTCAGCGGCTTTCGGTCATACACTGCGGCCACCAACAGCCTCACACATCAATGTTCTTTATTGGCTACAATGAAGAACAATGGCGTAATCAGACATTATGTTACATCCAGCTGGCCAATCACATGGTGCCTTTGAGATCAGCAGACCGTGGTGGGTGTGGTCAGGACAGGAGGGCGGTGTGGTCAGAAGACGTCCACACACTCTGCATCTGTGTCTGTGACATCACCAGTAACATTCTGTGGGAGGCTGTTCTGTCCAGGGAGTGTGTCCTGGTATCTGGTGAAATGTCTGGCTTGGCTGTGAGCTGTCTGGTGCGTGGTGGGAGATGGTGTGGTGACATGGCTGGTGTGAATTTGGTGAAGAGCTGTAGATCTGGGAAGACCCGAGAGGGTGTTGTGCTCTTCAGTTTATTTATGGTTTCAATCTGCTTCAGATGATCACATTGAAACCATAAATAAAAATATATTTTTCATCTTTTAAACAACAAACACGTTTAAAGGTCAGTTGATTTAAACAGGATGGAAGTGGAGCCGGATAGTTTACTGCAGACCTTTTCACACTTGATTTAGCTGAACTGGGCAAGTAAATATGGAACATTTCTGACAAGGCTTTGAACATGTTTTACAAACACAAATGGCACGATGACTTCAACCAGGGGGATACGTCTGTAGAGATCAGACACTCATGACTGTCATTTTCAATTAACAACCCACGGTCATGGAAGCGTGCTTGGGGTTATTTGTCTGGCACCGGGCAGCGGTCATGATGCTGTGGACTGAAACAGCGTGACCGGAAGACGGCCTCACAACATCGAAGATCCACCGGGATCCAGGCTCCAAATGCAACCACGTTCAAGTGAAAAGTCGACTGTAAAACATGTCATTACTCACGACAGATGTGGCATCCTCCATCGTGGCGGACTTGAAGGGTCGCCCGCCGCAAATTTGTTTGTGAGAAGAAAATAACCTTGGAATCTAATTTTATGACAAACTGTCAAATTGACCCGAACCTCACCCAATTCGCATTTTCAGTAGCTTGTTATAGTGCCACCTTCTGGACAGTCAGTGTCAATGTTTAATGGTGGATATGAGACAGGGTCAGCACGGTGGCGTTTGAAATACGGCCTGTAGCGCTGGCGAACACGTGTCTGGACAGAGACAGGTCGGAAGCAGGCGTGTTTTGACCTTCGGCAGAAGTCAGAGCCCTCACTGCCAAGGTCTAGAGAGGAAGCCTCTCCCGCAGCTTCCTGTGTTACTTCCTGTGATACCCCTGGTATCCTGAGCTTCCCTGTCTTTAACTATCACTTAGTGTAGATTGTTTTTGCCTTGTTTCCCCAGGGAAGCGTGTGGTTTTCATTTAACTACAAGTAGGTTAAAAGTAAACACTGAAAACTGATTATCACAAATAGGCTTGAACGCCATTTGTTAGAGTGGAATTTAGTGAAACCACATTTCCCATAAGGTTGAGTTTTAACTGATCACCAGTATGTTAGTCATATTGACCATGTAACTGGGAGTTTGTTTGATAATATCATCAATGTGAATGTTCTCATTGCTTTCATATTAACTAATCACTAACTATCAAAGAGATGCCTGATAAGTATTATGTCATTACCTTTCAGTATATAGTAAGCATGACTGAAAACATTTAAGTATGACTGACAACACGTTTCAACAATGACAAATGTACCAATTTGTTGTTTTCTTAGAGATGAAATCACCTGCCCAGTTGCACCGAGGAGAATCCCCTTTCACCACATGAGAAGGGCAGCAAAGTGTGTCAACGGACCAAGAAATTGGTCCGCGAGGGTTTCTGGCCGGTGATCATTCACAAGCGTTGTACGGAGTCTTCTAGAACATTTTCAGTTTGGTCAGAATCATCAGTCGAAAGTTCGGTTTTTCCCATGTTTTTTTTATAGTTACTATAGCTTTTTCTTCACTAAGTCTCTTTTTGAGCAATTTTATTTCATTTGAGCCATGTCTCTTTATTTGTGAACTGATTGTTGATGATTGATTGGTTGTTGTCATTTGTGGCCGTTGGGCCTAAAGCTCTTCAGTTTGTTTAAATGAAGATGGAGTTCACTGTGGAAGGAAAACAAGTGACCGCTGTTATGTAACTTTTTATAAAAATAAGCTATTTATGCGAGCATCACCATCCGTGCCGTGAATGTGAAGATCTGCCAGCTATCTCAAAGGATCAAATAGAAATGCTGATAGTAGCACTATTTATGTATAAAGATCTAAACACATCAGTGGAGGTAGACTATTATGTCTCAGATATTACAAAAGCAAAACTATTTTTTCTCTTTTCTATCTTTTGTTCTGGTTGTGTAATATGTCGTTTACATAGGCGTATGCAAGCATTATGTTGGGATTTGGGAAGTGTGATACACACTTATTAACCAACGACAGCCTGCTGTTTTCTGTTCGACCTCATCATTAATTGCACCTATCTGTTATCCCAGGTTTAAACAAGACCCTGATTAAAGGGTTGCAGTTATCAAATGGAGAACAACTGGTTTCGAGGACCAGAGTTGAAATAACCCTGACCTAAACTTTTCTTGAAACAAATTTGCTATGCGATGCAAGCCGTCAAGCACAAAAGTAAACGTCGCAAAGTCCTGTTGCCACACCAACAAGCACGTTATCGTTATACGCACATACATACGTTATTCTACTGACCAGTGGATTTGGTACATAATATGATCAGGGGTGCAAACTCAGGTGAAAAGGGTGACAAAAACGCAACCCACCCCCATGCGGAAATGTATGACGAGGTACTACGTCCCATTCGGTCACAAAAACTAGATGGAATACTACATTCCTATACTCTAAACAGTACGTACTTCGGCAAGTATGCACTATGCGATTCGGGATTCTGCCATTAACTCTTGCTCGGTTTAAAAAAAATCGATTTCCGGGAGATTGTATATCATTTGCTTGGGCATCAGGGAGACGCATTTAAAATGCGGGAGACTCCCGGACCTTCAGGGAGAGTTGGGATGTCTGCATTATGATTGGCACTTCTCCATTACCTTGCCGTACAGGCAACACTGCACGGGTCAGATACATGGTTACCGTCCCGTATCGTGCTGGTCAATGGAGAAGCGCCATAGCCAATTTAGCTAGCTACCTTAGAAAGCTACAACAAACCTAGGTTGACAAGGTAACCTTACCACCCGCATAATTACTTCAAAAACCGGTTGCTTACTGTGAGTGTGTTCATCGCTGCTTGGAACTGTAGCTTGAGCAGCTAAACGTTATTCAGAATTTGTAGCAGGAGACTGTCCTGCAACAACGTAGTTTAGCAGAAAAAGCACGAGAGCAGACAGGAAGATTATTCTAGCTCGCGTATTATGTCATGACAAAGGGTGGACAGACAGGGAAAAAAAAGGTCTCCACAGGGTGAAGTGGATTCCCGAAACAGGAAATATTTTATTCCTACTCGCAGATGACCTATATCAGATGTAGACCAGACGCCCCCTCCCCCCAAATATTGTTCATTGCAGATCTACACAATTCACGTGGATGAATTATTTTGAAGTAGAAACGGCGAATTTCGTCGAAAGGTGACAAGTTTGCACCCCTGCATGTACTCAATTTCTCACCTGAAAGAATAAAACAAACAAAAGTGTGAACCGCTCTCGAATATTCTTTACTCGCGCTACAAAAATCTCACAAGCAACTGAAGAACATTCCAGAGCGAGCCCACACAAATTCCATAGATCTCACATCTGTATTCTAGCTGACGACTAGGGACACAACCCAGCTATATTTATTGGCCTGATCTGTATTCTACCTAAAGACTCTGGACACAACCCAACTATATTTACTGACACGCAGGTCATCTGAACATGGAAAAACATTGATGTTGTTCAAAAAGTTCTTGTAGTTTCATAATTCTCACCTGGTAGAGCCGGAAGATGGCTTGGCATCCCCTTAAGAGTCCAACTCTTCTAAGAATGAAGAAGAGTTTTCTTCCTGTGTTCTGGCCCTACCAGGGAGTTTTTCTGCCCTACCAGAGAGTTTGTCCCGAGGTCAGTTAAGTGGTCATTGTAAATATATATATTTACTATTGGTCCTCACCCTCCCAAACATTGACAATGTGTGGCGAATATCTTTCCATAATTCTTCACAGCCATCAAGATGCAATGAGGCTTTTTGGTCAGCTAATCTGTATTCTGCCTAAATACTCTGGACACATCCCACGTGTATTTATTGACCTGGTGGTCATCTGAAAATGCCAAAACACTGATGTGGCACATGAAAGGTTATGTGTTCTCGCTATCTTCACAGAGAGCCCATCCACTGGAGAATAACTCGGGTGCTTCCAGGGAGCGGTGGTTCATTGAAGACTGTGTCTTTTCTGTAGATGTTAATGTGCACCTTGGCCCCAATCTGGCCATGTTTTTCTGTTCACTGAACGTTGGTATTGGTTTATCCTTACATAATAACATGTATGGTCTGTCTTGTTAGGGTCTCATCTTTTATTCTATATTTGTAATTCCTTTACCTTGCAGTATAGTCTTGTCTGTTTTACTGGTTCATTCACAGTGTTACACTATACACATTACTTTGAAACGGTATCACTGTCATTGTGTTCTAATAATTACATAATTCTCTAAAATGTCTGTGTTTTAATTTGCAAAAAATAAACAAAATTTGATAGGAAATCCCAAAGAGTCAGAGGGTTTATTTACCTGTGCAATAAATGAACAAACCCAGAAAATGTACTGTAAACGCATTTCAATTTAGCTTACTTGGATGTTTACCCTACATTACAAAATATTTTATATTTATAATTTATTTAATTAATTCATTTTGTCATCCTTCAGTTTGTTGTTTTAGACGTCCCACACTGAAGAGTAACAGATATAAGGACTGCCCCCCCCCACAGGCTGTACAATGTTTAAATCTATACATTGAATTTAATAATACATAGTTTGTATATTAGCATAACGATAGTCCGTTTTTTTGTTTATTCTTCGACTGTAGCCAATCCTATTTTAAATCTGGTTTGTATGTTTTATTGTGTCACTGTTTTTACTGTTGATCCCTCATTGCTCAATACAGTTTATCCAACTATGACAATAAAAAGACTGATTGATTAATTGAAGCAACTGCAGATTGAAAACAAATGCAAACAAATGCAATAAAGAGTAATTTTATATGTCCCCACGTAATTCAAAATGAAATGCAGTGTACAGTCTAAACTATTGATTGTTAACCCATGAAATTAGAGCTGACCCGATAAAGTGAATAAAGATTTTGGTTGTATTGAAGAAACAAAAACATCATACGTAACTATCCATCTTTAATGGTCTGGGTTTTGGTGCTGATTAATGATAGTGATCGAGTTCTCTTTGAGTAGTTCAAATCTGTATGAAAAGCGTCAAAATAGTTAGTAGAGACATTGAAAGCGATGAATGCACCTATAACAACTGACTAAACAACAAAATCAATGTTTCATTGCTTAATTTTCGTGCTTTAATAATTATTTTGTAGTATTTTTTCGTTATTGACGTTACCATGGTAGTCGTAAAGAACGTATTTGTGATTACGTCAGCGCTGTTCTTCAACACTGAACCTGTCTTGACATTAAGCGCCATCTAGCTGTTGTGTCATAAAACACATCGCCAATGTCGATTGTTGCGTCAGTTATTACAATGTCTAATTGGAACTCTTATTTGAGTTCCTATTAAATATTGCATTCAAACATATTTCTACCGCTCGCGTTGCTTGTATTGATCGATTATATAGCTCTTCTTTGTGTATGATAGTGTTGTATTATAGTGTTGTTTTAGTTTTATTTTGTACAGAAATCTTCTTGAACTGTTTTATTGTTGTACTGTTTATAACGTGCAGTAAATATGGATGACTCAATGTCCATCCAAAGATCTTGGGTAGAGAGTTACCTTGATGATCAGGTAAGCTTGCCATTATCCCATAGTGCTCATGGGATTAAACATCTATGTTCATGGTCTTCAGGATTCAATGAATGCTCTGCTATACCACAGCTGACTAAATCCATGTGTAGAAATGAACTGCCTGTTAGTTTTCTGCTCACTGATTTCAGAGCTAATGATGACCTGTTTTACAGAGAAAGTTTGTCAGAGAGTTCCTGACTCTCCAGCAACAAGGTGTACTTCACCCAGACCTCAGTGTCAATCACATGAGGAGATGGATCATCTCTGATACAAGGAAGGCCTTCCTGAAAAAGTGAGTGAGACCTCAACACAATATGAAACATATTAAATAGATCAGGCTAGACAGCACAGAGAGAGAACTATAGAAACATGAGAGTCATGCATTTAAAATGTATTTATTGTGTAGATTTCAAGAAATGGCAGAAGGGACAGACATCCACCTCATTGAGCTGGTGAGGAACAGTAAATACATAACGCTGTGATAGACAGTGCAAAATCACTGTACAAAATCAGTTGTATAATTTTTTTAACAAAAAACATTAACTTTGTGATGCAAATGCTAACATCAAACTGTCTCTGTGTGCACAGATATTCAAGGTAAAAGCTCACCATAGACTTCTTGAGATCGAGCAGGGAGTTCGTAGAGAGATGAGCATTACACAATACCAACATCACCAGTCTTCAGCAGAGGTATAATCATATAGCTCTTACCATCCACAAGGCCCAGCATGGGGGGGGGCAAAAGGGGCTTAGCCCTTAGTTTAATGTAGAGATGATGACAGTAGCTAAATAAAAATTAGCCCCTTTGCTGTTATATTCTGGCCCCTCAGTCATTTTATCCAGCAGCCGGGCCTGCCACAAAGACTGTTCATAAACTTGTTATTATGAGTCTTTACTTCATAAAGAACACTATGAACTAATGTCTCATTCCTTACTTCCATTCCAAGGTAACCATGGAGGGCCAGCAGCTCCTGACCAACAAGCCCAAGCCATTGGTTCTTTCCCATGAGCCTCTGGGCTCTACAGCTCTGATGAGTGCAGATGCTGCAGGTGATCTGTCAGAGAAACAGGCCAAACATGAGATGAGGTCAGAGGAGATGCTCCAGGTGAAGCCCCTCTGTCAAACTCAGGTGGAGGTCCTGGGAAGCCTGGTGGACAATGTGACTCATGGAGAAGACCAGGAGAAGAAGGATGAGCTCCTTGTGGCAAAACCAATCCCCAGTCCAAACTTATCCACAGTAGTAGAAATCAGAGAGGTCCAGAAGAGCCTGGTGGACAAGGTCAGACTGAGTGTTTTAGCAGTACATTAGTACCAGACCTCTAAACTTAGTTAACAATTACATTAAGACATGTTATACAAGACATATGATATTGAGTGCTTTAAAGTGTAGTAAAATCCTTTGAGAGGTAAACAGAGCTAACATTACCAAGCCTTTTTCTCTTCCACAATAAGGAGAAGACGGTTGATGTTCTTGACCTGAGCATTTCTCCAAGGATCCAAAAGGCCCTCAGAGACATTGAGGCCACGGTGAACTCCAGAATGAAGACTAAGCTCATGCCAAAGCAGCTTGTGGTACTTGGTTCCACCATCAAGCACATTGTCACTCAGGTGCTGTCTCACTTATATCAACCAGCCTTTCAGGAGGAAGTCTATTTGGAGACAGCCGCTATCGTGGACGACACCCAAGCTCTTCTGTGGTCTATTCCCTGGGTTCAAGTCACGGAGGACGAGGAGCTGTCTAACTCCCAGTCCATTGATTCCTATGACGTGACCAAGGCTGTCATCAACGACCTGGATCAGATGCTAGGCCCCAAACCACTGGTGGGAGCTCTGGGTATAGGCTCACAGATTTTGAGAAGGTACATTGTTCATCTTGTTGGTCTGTCCATTGCTAAAAAAGTACCTGACGTTCACGCTGCCAACCAAGAGGAGAGACGTATTAGCCAGGATGTGGTGAACATCTATCCTCTACCTGCTAAATTTGTCATCAGTGGAGAATTATTAGGTGACTTTGTGGTGAAGTTTATGCTTCAACTTCACCCAATGAACAGACCCGGCTCCAAGCAGCTCAACCAACAGGCTCTGCTCTTACTGGTGGTTAAAATGGCCTCAGTAGCGTTTAACGTCTTGAGGAAGATCCCGGGGGTTTCCGTGGATGAACAGCTGTGTGCCCCCATCTGCAACATGAGACAGACGGTATTCCACATGCAGAGTGGCTTGGTCCATAAGTTCGGCACAACAAACAAGATAAAACATTTGGTTGCTAATAAGGATCCACTGGTCATTTCCACCATACCCCAGGCCATCTGTGAGGGAATCTTGACTGTATACAAGGGCATCTCTGTAACCCATCCACTTCAAGTCCCCGGCCCACAGCGTCCAATAGCCCAGAGCTATGAAGAGGCAATGGAGACAAAGCTGTTTGCAGTAACTCTACCCGAGGACCTGAAAAAGACCATCTACCATCATTATGGGTCCCGGGTCGGGAAACTGCCACTTTTCCAGAAAGCTTTTCCACCTCTGACTAGCCATGACAAGATGGAGTACATCCGGCGTGTTACTCCGCCTCTCTCCTCCAAAAGAGATACAGTGTGGATCCATCCTAAATACTTCTTTGGGGACGACGATGAAGAGGAGGAGACATCAGATAACACGGTGCCTAACAACCCTCTGGCTCTTAATGTCAGCCAGGCTGCCTTTTTAAACCAGTTTCCACTAACCGACGTGCTCCAATCCACCACAACAGACTTCACTGACTGCAAATCAACCCCTAGGAATGTGCCAGTCATGGTCAAAGTGCAAACAGGGGTTATGACGGACAACTCTGTTGAGGCTAGCGGTAACTCGTTTGACCAGGCTCCGAGGGAGGCAGAGAGAAACAAACCAAAGATTACAATTGTTCCTCTGGTTCTAGTCAAGAATGTCTTTAATGATGCATTCTTGACCTGGAAATACGTGTCGCATGATGTCCGTCTTTGCAATGATATGGTCGATCACATCCACATCAAGATTCAGAAGGAGGCACTTAAGTACAAGGACCATAGAGTGTTCAGATCCACACTGAACAAACTTGATGAGGATCCAAAGAAGATGAGACGCTTTGTTATGAACTGCAGTCAGTCTTTTCGGATGAAATACTTGAATATCGTCAGGGACCATAGAGAAATGAAAGCCCAGCTGCACCCAGATAAGCTGTCTCTGCTGGTCTGTGACCTCCTGGTTGGGGAGATTATGGCTCATCTGAGGCCTACCTTGACCTTCTCCAAGGACACTAAGGAGGGGGACAACCGGCCATACTGCATTAACATCCCGGTCAAAAGAGTTACCAGCTCCCCAGATGATGCAGGTAGAATAACACAGTTACTGTTGGTGTGTTACATTAATAACCAGGCCTAGTCTAATGGAAATAACACACATGGCACAATGTTCTGTCATTAACAACTTTACCACAATATCCATTGTCAATCACACAGCTATGCAACAGCCAGCTGAAGTTCACCAACTACATTTCCGTTTGTAATATTCCACTGTATGTTGTCATCAACAGACAAGACCACGCTGGAGCTTCGTATTGAGAAAGCTAGTGCTGACCGAATGAAGGAACTTCTCATCCCATCTGTAAGTTCCACTGCATTCTGTATCACAACATATATAGATAATATCAGTCAGTTTGAATGTGGTCAGTCCTGTAGTGACCTGCAGCTGGTTTTATTCAGTTTGTTTTACGCAGTACCTCTGTTGACAGAAACCCAAAGACCACTCACCGGCGGCTTGGATGGAAATGGAGGAGTATGAGCAGTCTAATAAGAAGAAAACCTGTTGGGACTGGTTCTGTGGACTGTTCGGCCGAAAGAAAAAGACTGCGTTTGAGAAGAGAGTGGAGGATTTCGAAAAATACTGTCGCAGGAGCAGTTAGAGTCTGACACACAAACAAACCGAATGAACTGATGGACTCACATTAGACTTCCTCCGCCATCAAACACACAAACCAAATTAACTGATACACACAAATTTACAACTTAGCCTTCCTCAAATCGCACACAAGCCCAATGAACTGATACACACATTTACAACTTAGGCTTTGTCCGACCACGAACCAACCAAATTAACCGATACACACACATTTACAACTTAGCCTTACTCAAACCACACACAAACCAAATGATCCTGTAGTGCTTATCTGACTAAACATCTATGTTCATGGTCTTCAGGATTCAATGAATGCTCTGCTATACCACAGCTGACTAAATCCATGTGTAGAAATGAACTGCCTGTTAGTTTTCTGCTCACTGATTTCAGAGCTAATGATGACCTGTTTTACAGAGAAAGGTCATCAGAGAGTTCTTCACTCTCCAGGAACAAGGTGTACTGCATCCAGACCTCTCTGTCAATCACATGAGGAGATGGATCATCTCTCATACAAGGAAGGCCTTCCTCAAAAAGTGAGTGAGACCCCAATACAGCATAAAACTTAGACTGCAAAAAATGTTGCCAATGGAACAAGACAATTTAACTATATTTAAGGAGATATTCCCTTGAAATAAGTGAAATAATCTGCCAATGGAAGACAAATTACATGATATTCAAGGCATATTTTCTAAAAACAAGTGGAATAATTTAGCTTGTTAAAAAATATACCTTTTTTTAAGGATGGTAAGGTTTTTTACCTGAAAATATGATAAATATACTTGGTAAGACATATTTGCAGTGTAATAAATAGATCAGGCTAGACAGCACAGATAGAGAACTATAGAAACATAAGAGTCATGCAATTTAAATTTATTGTGTAGATTTCAAGAAACGGCAGAAGGGACAGACATCCACCTCATTGAGCTGGTGAGGAACAATAAATACATAACGCTGTGATAGACAGTACAAAGTCACTGTACAAAAACCATTGCGTACCTTTGTTAAGAAAAAACAAACTTTGTGATGCAAATGCTAACATCAAACTGTCGCTGTGTGTGCAGATGTTGAAGGTAAACGCTCACCATAGACTTCTTGAGATCAAGCAGGGAGTTCGTAGAGTGCTTACACAATGCCAACATCCCATGTCTTCAGTAGAGGTATAACCATATGTCATAATTTCCTATAATACAGGACACCACTGTTACCATCCACAAAGGCTTTTTCTGAACTTGTTATTATTATTGGGATAATTATTACCACTTTAATTCATAAAGAACACTATAAACTAATGTCTCATTCCTTTCTTCCGTTCCAAGGCAACCATGGAGGGCCAGCAGGTGATCTGTCAGAGAAACTGGCCCAACCTGAGATAATGTCAGAGGAGATGTTCCAGCTGAAGCTAATCTGCCAAACTCAGGTGAAAGTCGTGGGTAGCCTGGTGGACAAGCTGATTAATGGAGAAGACCAGGAGAAGGATGAGGTCCTTGTCGCAAAACCAATCCCCACTCCCCCCCTTATCTACAGTAGTGGAAATCAGAGAGGTCCAGGAGAGCCTGGTGGACAAGGTCAGACTGATTGTTCTAGCAGTACATTAGTACTAGACCTCTACACTTAGTTAACATTTACATTAAGACATGCTATACGAGACATATGATTTAGAGTGCTTTAAAGTATAGTAAAATCATTTGAGGGGTAAACAGAGCTGTCATTAACAAGCCTTTTCTCTTCCACGTTAAGGAGAAGACGTTGAGGTACTTGACCTGAGCATTTCTCCCATGATCCGAAAGGCCCTCAGAGACATTGAGGCCAGTACTTCTTTGGGGATGACGATGAAGAGGACGAGACATCAAATAACACGGTGCCTAACAACCCTCTGGCTCTTAATGTCAGCCAGGCTGCCTTTTTAAACCAGTTTCCACTAACTGACGAGTTCCAATCCACCACAACTGACTTCACTCACTGAAAATCAACCCCTAGGTATGTGACAGTCATGGTCAAAGTGCACACAGGGGTTATGACAGATAACTCTGTTGAGGCTAGCAGTAACTCATTTAACCAGGCTCCGAGGGAGGCAGAGAGAAAGAAACCAAAGATCAAAACAGTTACCAGCTCCCCAGATGATGCAGGTAGAATAACACTGTTACTGTTGGTGTGTTACATTAGTTCACCAACTTCATTTCCGTTTGTAATATTCCACTGTATGCTGTCATCAACAGACAAGACCATGCTGGAGCTTCGAATTGAGAAAACTAGTGCTGACCGAATGAAGGAACTTCTCATCCCATCTGTAAGTTCCACTGTATTCTGTATCAAAACATACATAGATAATATCAGTCAGTTTGAATGTGGTCAGTCCTGTAGTGACCTGCAGCTGGTTTTATACAGTTTGTTTTACTCAGTACCTCTGTTGACAGGAACCCAAAGACCACTCACCGGCGGCTTGGATGGAAATGGAGGAGTATGAGCAGTCTAATAAGAAGAAAACCTGTTGGGACTGGTTCTGTGGACTGTTTCGTCGAAGGAAAAAGACGTCGTTTGAAAAAAGAGTGGAGGATTTTGAAAAATAGAGTCTGACACACAAACAAACCAAATGAACTGATGGACTCACATTAGCCTGCCTCCAACGTCAATCACACAAACCAAATTAACTAATACACACAAATTTACAACTTAGCCTTCCTCAAACCACACACAAGCCAAATTAATTGATATACACATTTACAACATAGCATTCCTCAAACCACACACAAATCAAATGGATTTATACAGTACACACATTTACAACTTAGCCTTCCTCAAACCATACACAAGCCAAATTAATTGATACACACATTTACAACATAGCATTCCTCAAACCACACACAAATCAAATGGATTTATACAGTACACACATTTAAAACTTAGACATCCTCTGATCACAACCATTTTTTCCTATTATTTATAAAAAATAAATTGAAAACATCTCTTAATGGAAGTTTCCTCTGTCTTTGTGCTGTCTTAATACTTTTTAATATTCAGACTGATATTACTTCATAGTATTATACATTTTGACAGAATATGGAACATTTTGCCTCCGATTAGAATAGGAAAGGACGCTCAGGCAACAAATTACAATTTGGGTCCTTTTATTTGGATAGTGAATAGGAAATGTTCAAATTAAAATAATGTCCACTAGATGGCACACAGATCTAGTGTCTGATGATTTAAATAAAATCAAATGAAGATATAGAAAATACAAAAAACAAAACAGTACAAATATACGGTAGTGACAATTTCTATAAACAATACAAAGAATAACATTAGTCCTCTTGACCACGTACTTAAACATCAAACTGTTATTCATTTGGAATGCCACGACCACCTCCTCACTTACTTTGAGGTGACTCACGTGTTTTACCCCACATGTGTCCTGGTTCGCTTTATTCAGTTCCCGTTATCTCTAAATTACATCATACATTTTAAATTAAAATCAATATACATTATATCCCTGGAAGTGAACGAATGAAAACGAACCCAACTTACGATTTTGCTATTGCTACTGTAGGTGTGACGATGGTTGTTCGCTAACGGAATCCTTAACCATCCATCAACCTTGACCATTATTCGCATTAAATTAACAAAACTTCTAAATCTCCTTCACGTTCAACCACGACCTTTCCTGGTCTTTGCTTACGCTGTGATTGACTGACTAATTTCCGTTTTTTCCGTCTTAACTAGCAGTGCGCTCCTCTCAGTGACGAAAACTACAAAATGGTACCAAACTAGCCCCAGTACATACATAATTACCACACTTTTTTTGTAAAACCCTACACCACGTCACTGTGTATAAAACATTGTCATTCAATATGTGAAACTAAAATTTTCACAGTTGTCGAGGCGTAACCACTAACAAGAATTATTCAATAAGCAATCAGGATGATGGTACCGTATGAATAAATAGAGCCACAGGTAAGATCACGGGTGTTTTGGAAGAATGGATGACAACATCACAGAGAGAGGCAGAGGAATAATAAGGGGAGGTGGACGAGGCAGGGGTTGAGCAATAAGAACAATGATTTCTAATGTCATTTATGACACAGTACTTGACCATGTTGTTGTACATGGTGTGATAATGGAGTGGACAGTGACCCAAAACATACAGCGAACGCAACCCAGGAGTTTTTTGTATTGTTCAATACCGTCTAATGTTTTCTCCACTAATTTGATAAGTGCCTGTCAACTTTGGTTGTCTAAAGTCTCATCATCTTCCCTAACCCACTGCAGATACCTGTAGACCTCAACTACCTGATGTCGGTGCATTTGATTCACAGTAGAGCTGGCTCTGTCAAGCATCTCTTCAATTTCCATGACGAAAATTCTGTACTCCCTCCAACATTCTAGGTTTGTCTCTGAAGAATGGTCCTTCCTTCACAGCTGAAGTCTTAAGACACCACTCTCCTGGCTAGCTCGTCAAAAATATGTTGCACGGCCAAGAATGCACTCTTACTCCGAGTACAAATATTTTAAATTGGGCTTTTTTTCTGAAAGAATAAAAGAAATAAATGCGTGAGCTGCTCTGGAATGTTTTTCACTTGCTCCACAAAAATCTCACGAGCAAATAAAATAGTCTGTAGTACTTCAACAAATGTACTGACACGTATTATTCTGTATCGAAATAAACAGACTACCCAATCCATACGTGTTTGAGCACATATAGTTATGACGTGATACCCCTAGCATTGCTAACCCGTTTACCCTAGCACATGGATTACCACAACTACCAACCACAAACATCTCTTACACATTCGTATCAAATCACAATCAACATTATTCCCTGGGCATGAATATGATTTTATTTCCTTTTATATAACATGCAAATATGACATTAATAACGTACAGGTGTATTGGTTTGTGAACCGGCTAATGTCTACTGCAATTTAGCTAGCCAACATCGTCTGACCTAAAGTTATCAAACTACCCCAATTTGCCACGCTCAGACATATAAACAAAATCATTTGTATAGAACAGGTTGCAGTTGCATATCATGTACCATCGCTGTTCATAACGGTCATATCACGCCAAACTGCGCAAGTGTACAGATCAAATAATTTGACTTCAAGTTGTTTTTGACAATAGTGGGAAAAGTGTCACCTTGACACTTACGTGGCTACGTGGTTACAGAACCTACTGGCACATTCAGCTAGCTAAGACATTGACTCAAATCTGTTTTGTCTTTAGGAGGAAATTAACAACTATAAGGACGAATCATTAACTACTCTGGTTGAGGCTTGAAACCCCAAACGCAGTTATGGGCTGTTGAGAGTGCTATGCACGGATGTCCTGAGATGTTGCGTCTCCAATTGATTTAATATTTCTATGACAACTCGACAAGCCTATGTGGGATTTTACATACAAATACTGCCATCTAGCGTAAACCCACTTATCCAATCAAATATTTCGCCAAAACATTTAAACGTTTTAATGAATATGATTAGGCTAGCGGCAATTTTGGAAGGTTACTTGGATATTTGATTTTGGAAATGACATACTGTATAGCCTACTTTCTTCCTCTAAAAGTAATCACACACTTTCGGGGGGAGGGATTCAATAACATTTACACACCTCCCTTCCCCCAATGGTTCCCAAAGAGACTAGCGTCTTGCCCGGCTGGCGATAGCCAGCTTCTTTCTGTGTCATGGTGTCATGCCTTTGAGCTTTAAACGCGCTTTTACTTTTAATAATGCGGCGTTACATCCGTGCTCTCGTCCTGTGCATGGTGTTCGCTGTGTTCTCGGCATTGTACGTGTATAGCAAACTATTTTACTCGGATCTCTCGGTCGGAGGTGGGGGTGGGAGGAATGTCCTCCAACGAGCCGCGGCCGCCCCAAACCCGAGGGACAGTGGACATGGAATCAGGCGAGGGCCGGACAAGAAAGGCCCAGCCGATCAACACTGGTACAATAGGTGATAGTTTCACTCCGGTTATTTAGACATACATTAATATGATGTGTAAGTTAAGAAAAAACGTAATCTCCGAGCAGTGTACTGGAATGTGCACCACTGACAAATGATGATATAATAATGTAGTCCCAGAAGTTAATAGCAAACGCCTATCTGGTCAAAAGCCTATGCGTTTTGCGTCAGGTTATTTGCAAATCACTGCCGATACAAACGAATCGATACAAAGACCAATTGTAACTATTCTATTGCCTAACTTGTTGCATGTTATCATTAATACCGGAGTGACAATGCACTGCTTGTTCTATTGCTTAGCTCAAACAACGCATTACTAACTGTTCTGCCTGCAAATGATAAAGGCATAACATGAATTCAGAAATTGATGTGGAATTCGATGAAGAATTTTTTGTTGCTTTTGTAGATTTAGTTTTACGAGCATATCGTGGTTTAGTTATATTGTCTTAATTGGTATTGAAAGACGGCCCAGCATAAAGCCCGATAATTACACATGTTAATTATTTAATTTAACAATACTGTTTGAACAACTGTACTTACTGTTTAATTGCATAGGCGGTGGTGTATTCAGCTGAAACAATAAGTTTTAGTTATGTAATGAATATGTTTAATTAATGAAGTCAGACCAGCTGCAAACACAGCTTTGTTTGTTCTTACAACTGAGCTGTTTTTCTCACCCTTTTGACAAGCCCTTTGACGTGCGATTGACTACCCTACCAGTCTCAACAGATGTCTTTTTGAAACATGTTCTGGGGGATACTCAATCTTAAAAAAAAGGAATTATCTTTGAATATTTGTTCATTCATTAAAACAACTGCAGCTGTTGAAATGTCAGGCAAATATCTGCCAGACAGCTTTGTCTGAAGTCTGCTTTAGTGCTATTTACTCAGCAACCCATTGTTGTATTCATTTAGCTACACCTGGTTGTGAAATTAAAAAGCGAGTGTACAGTGGAGAAACTAGTGTGAATGACAAACAAGATTATCCGGTTGGGTACGCCACTCACTCCTAAAACAAAGATTTGAAATGAAGTGGTAACATAATTTTTTTGTCAGTTGCACTCGAGGTCCAACTTAACTTCCAACATGAAATCGCAGAGTTGTGAGGTAAACCTGACATTAAAAACACATAGGCGGACGATTTTAAACGTCCCACAAGCTTCTATTTGACTCGTGTGTGTGTGTGTGTGTGTGTGTTCCCTTTCGGTCTGCAGGTACATCATGAGAAAGGCGGAAGGTCGTGTTGGCGTTGTCGGAGGGGCTGTACCTGAGCAGATGCACCTGGCTGTGGTGGCATGTGGCCAGAGGCTGGAAGAGACTCTCACCATGCTGAAGTCCGCCGTGATGTTCAGCGTCAAACCGCTCCGCCTGCACATCTTTGCCGATGACCAGCTACACGCCAGCTTCATCCGAGCCGTGAGTATCGCCGTTGCGCCGAGAGCCGCGAGCTGTGTGACTGGGGCAGATCGTGTTGTAGTTATGTCGTTGTAACATGTTTTCTCATTGTAAACACGTTATAACTTTGTAGTGACTGGTAATAACACTTGCAGTAACGCAATAAGTAGTTTGCCACTCCATCACGTGGCTTAATGAATGTGCTACGTTTAAGTCCATGAATGTAAATATGCTGAACATTAACTTTGGGTTTTTACATGTTATCTGTTGTATTTCCCTTTAAAATCACTGTGCAGTATTAACACAGGCTTCGTTCAGTTAAAAACTGAGGGCAGTACTGAACGGACAGTTAACTGTCATTATACATTTAGGAATGTAAGATGATGTTTTTAACAACGAACTGTTTCGCGTTCTGGCAAACATTTAGCCTAACCAATTGTACCCCATTGCTGTCGTGGTTATTCTCCTGTGTCCAGCTGGAGTCGTGGCCGGGATCGTTCCGCGCCAGGTTCAGTTACTCTGTGTACCCCATTACCTTTCCTCGCCAGAACGCTGGGGAGTGGAAGAAGCTCTTCAAACCGTGTGCTTCCCAGAGACTCTTCCTGCCGGTGAGTTTTTCCGTTTTTTTTGTCCCTTACTGTTCCGACCCGTTGCCATGGCTGCAAGGTAGATGTTTTTCCTAAACCCGTTCCAGTGTTTTTGTTCGTGACCCCTTAGTTAAGTGACAAAAATGCAACACCATGTACTTCACCAGGGCGAGCTCCTTTGTAGGATTCAGTTTTCCGTGGGTCTAATGTGGGTAAGTGGATGGGATTCAGTAATTGAGCTGGATAGCTCTCTGCTTCGCAGGCCAAACACATTCAATGTGCCATGTTCACGAGGTAGGCTAATGCACTCATTTTGTTTACGAAAGAAACACGGACGGTTCTTAAGCTTTTACTTTGGACGAGCCCTCCATTGTGTTCGTGTGTTTGTGTGTTTTTATATGAAGTAGAGTGAACCCTTTTTCTGTGCAAAAAGCAGTGGTACCAATCTCTCAAAGCACTTTTTGTGGGGTTTTACATGACTGGATCTCAGAAAAATATAATCCAAACATAATTATACAGCAGCTATTCAAGCAGCTATTCAAGGGACATGCTTTGTTGCATCCAATGCATGTTTTTTTTTTGGGGGGGGGCAGGGATGGCAGCATTTCTCTGTTTATATGGATGAGTGTTGCGATCATAATATTTAGATATTTCTTCTCCTGACTCACCCCTCCCTGTGTATTCCTATTACCGTCTCCCCCAGTTGATCCTGACTCACTCCTCCCTGTGTGTTCCTATTACCCCATCTCCCCCAGTTGATCCTGACTCACCCCTCCCTGTGTGTTACTATTACTGTTTCCCCCAGTTGATCCTGACTCACCCCTCCCTGAGTGTTCCCATTTCCCCGTCTCCCCCAGTTGATCCTGACTCACCCCTCCCTGAGTGTTCCCATTTCCCCGTCTCCCCCAGTTGATCCTGACTCACCCCTCCCTGAGTGTTCCCATTTCCCCGTCTCCCCCAGTTGATCCTGACTCACCCCTCCCTGTGTGTTCCCATTTCCCCGTCTCCCCCAGTTGATCCTGAAGGAGCTGGACTCCCTGGTCTATGTGGACTCGGACATCTTGTTCCTCCAGCCAGTGGACACACTGTGGTCCCTGCTTGCTTACTTCAATGACACCCAGCTGGCCGCCATGGCGCCGGAGCACGAGGAACCGCGCATCGCCTGGTACAACCGCTTCGCCCGCCACCCCTACTACGGCCGGACGGGCGTCAACTCGGGGGTCATGCTGATGAATGTAACACGCATCAGGGCCACCTACTTCAGGGTGAGTTTTTATTTTGTTACGAGTTTGATGTGAATACTTTTTGTTTAATTCTTGACAGATTTTAGGCATTATTGGTGTATTGCGTGAACCTGTTAGAGTAGAAAGTAGATTATGTTGACCTGTCGACTTTATAGGCCTTCGGAACTGCAATATCGACACTGGCCAGAAGAGTTCACCATTGCAATACAGCCTGTCTATAATGGAGTATCGCAGTGCTCCATGTTCAGTCACATCCCTGGAATCCTTCCTCCTGGAACCTTTTTCTTTGTGTTTAGAATGACATGACATCACTGCATTTGTGTTTAGAATGATGTGACATCACTGCATTTGTGTTTAGAATAACGTGACATCATCGTGTTTGTGTTTAGAATTACATGACTTCATTGCGTTTGTGTTTAGAATGACGTGACATCACTGCATTTGTGTTTAGAATGACGTGACATCAATGTGTTTGTGTTCAGAATTACATGACTTCATTGCGTTTGTGTTCAGAATTACATGACATCCTTGTGTTTGTGTTTAGAATGACGTGACATCATTGCGTTTGTGTTTAGAGTGACGTGACATCATTGCGTTTGTGTTTAGAATTGCGTGATATCTTTGCGTTTGTGTTTAGAATGACGTGATATCTTTGCGTTTGTGTTTAGAATGACGTGATATCTTTGCATTTGTGTTTAGAATTGCGTGATATCTTTGCGTTTGTGTTTAGAATGACGTGATATCTTTGCGTTTGTGTTTAGAATGACATGACATCTGTTGGTCTGAGGTGGGAGGAGCTACTCATGCCCCTACTGCAGAAATATAAACTGAACATCACCTGGGGAGATCAGGACCTACTCAACATTATCTTTCACCACAACCCTGGTGAGACTCAACACACACTATCTGCTTCGGTACATCAAACAACGTGGTTAGATTAATGTTCGTTAATGCCACACCCCCATACACTGTAAGTAAACTAAGTGTCAAGGAGCTAGGACAACTTCAGAGAAACCCTCGCTGAAAGGTATATTTGAATTTTACCTCTCATGTAGGAATAAATGAATAAAAATAGAACTAATAGACATAATACAAGTCAATGACTTACCCATTCATTAATTCTATTTCTACGCATTTAATCCTATCCAGTCGGTGATATCCAAACTTTGCCAAACCCCAGTCCCAAACCCCAGTCCCAAACCCCAGTCCCAGGAAAAAGGTGTTATTTTTCGAACTTGTGCAGCTCTAACCTGCCCCCCACCCCCAGAGTGCCTGCTGGAGATACCGTGCCACTGGAACTATCGTCCTGACCACTGCATTTATGGCAGCAATTGTGTTTCGGCCGAGGAGGAAGGGATCTTTGTCCTCCACGGGAACAGAGGCGTGTACCACGACCTCAAACAGCCGGCCTTCAGGGCTGTCTACGAGGCTATACGCCAGGTAGGTTGAGCGGTCGCGCAGCGGAGCAGCAGAGACCTCTACCAGGCCTGGCGGAGGGTTAGCTTAATGACGTGGAATACCCTGCCACAGACGTCATGCCTGCGGGACGTGTCACATCGGGGATTACTAACCAGGTGGTTTAAACCATGAATGCTGATTGGCTGAATGTGTGGTTTGTGAGATTAGTTCCACTGGTATAACAAGACAAATGTTGTTACCTTTGTAATTGTATTGGTAACAGCATTATAATCACAATACAGGCATTTTAAGGTGTTCTGGTGTATCCACCATGCAGAAGAGCTGTATCTAGGCACTCTGTGTTGTGTCGTGCAGAAAAACAGCCCTAGCTGTAGTACATTGGCTGTTTACCACACCTCCCAACACCTTATTCCTTTACTAAACCACAGGCAAATTAGAAGACTTGAAATTGTAATCCTTTATCACCTGTGAGTTCTGTAAGAGTATCTTCATTATTTGAAGACCGTAGCTGGAATCGAACTGTGGCGCTAAAGTGTATTTTAACAACATGGCAGCTTTATCGCTCCACTTTACAACCCCTCAGCATCTTCATTAACATTTTGATGTGAAAGTGAAAACATAGACTGTGTGGATGTCTTTGTTAGGGTTTATACACATTTTCACTACCCATTCCGTTTGATCACACCATAAAAAGCATGCACGATGTGCATGCTAAGATGCTGAACCATGAATTGATTACAAGTCGCTCCAAATAAAAGCTACTAAAGGAATCAAATAAGATGTGTATTGAACTTGGTCTAGTTAACTGTGTTGCATGTCTTTATCTGTGAATGCGAAACGTGTGAGGCGATTGATAATGTGAATGTTCCACTCAGTACCCGTTCGGGGAGGATTCTGTGCGTTCCCTGCTGATGCCACTGGAAGAGGAGCTACTGAAGACCACCAGTACATACTGCAGTAAATCCCACGTTTTGTTTACGAAGAGACTGTCTCATAGCCTGGCCAACGTCAACAGAGATCCTAACAAAGGACCGCCACATGGAGGGTAGCCTGGTTCCTGCTCGTCAGGGCAGTTTTTTTCCCCCAGACTTACTCGTCCAGATGTTACCTATCCGATGGTATTGCATGCATAGAAACGGAATGAGATAAACGGACAGATCGTTGACTTGAACATGGACTTCGTTCAGTTTTGCATGTATTTAGTGTCTCCGTCACGGGACGAAGTGTAAAGGGGATTCACCCCGGTGCGCAACAGCGCATGACATTTGTCGGTGGGAAACTACAATGAGGGTTTCCTGTTGGACAGCTTCCAAATCCACTGCTGGACTCCCAGGCCCTTGGGTCATCCTAAAGGACCGTCCGCGGTCAGACCCGTGGCTGGGAGAGGCCGAAGTTGACATCAGTGGATAATGACTTTGAATTCAGATGCTACTGGCATCAACGCCAATCCATCTAACTCATCCTTGTGTAGTGCTTCGTCATCTACGCGCTGTCAGCGTTGTTTGGCACTTCCCATGCTGAAGGAGCACTGCTGTAATAGAGATGTCTGCCGTGTCTTAGATACTCATCCATATTGGAGAATGGTATTTTACATCCGCAAAAACACAATCATGGGTGGAGCAGTCGCAGTGAACTTAATGGTACCACTCGTACTGAAAAACAACTACACCAAGCATTCTGGGTAATGTTAACATTTTTAAGGGGGGGTCACGGACTAAGGGTTTGTCTTGTGGATTTGTAGATAAAACACGTTTTTAAATGCACTTTTTCCAGTGCTGGTCTTACCCCTTCACATTAAAACTTCTGGAACGAATAGAAATGCAGCTGAGATTGGCCACTGTACTGCTTTACATTCAACAGTCACATATTTCATGTCCATGAGGGTTCTTCCTATTGCTTAGGAGGACTGTCGACCAGAAACTGTCACACAACAATCATCTTCTTCTGTGTTTCATGCATTTGATGAAATACAGTACCTCTGGAATTAATGATGCCATTTGTGTATTTGCACTAACAGATTTCTTGTATATTTTATTTTTTATAAAACAATAGAATGTGATATTTTGGCCAGTTCTGTCCACGAAACATGCTGGAAAATTGTCTTGGTTAGAATATTGCAGAAAGAAAAACATTTTGTTCACAGTTTTTTAGTTTTCAGTTGTTGGTGAAATATTGTTTGGACATATTACAAATAAGTTGTTGTTGATCGCTATTGCCAAAGTTATATTATTCTGAACCTTCTGTGAACAGCTACTCATGCTTTAGGCTCAGTTTCCATTATCATTGTCACGTTACTCTGCGTTCGTCACATCTTACGCTGCGTTCGTCTCATGTCATTACACTGTGTTCGTCACATCTTATGCTGCATTCATCTCATGTCATTACACTGTGCTTTGTTTAACTTTGTGTGCATTTCTGTGCAAACTGATCACTGCAGTATATTTTGTACATTAATAAAGGTTGAATGCTGTTTTGGAAATTATTTCTGCCAAACTCATTCCTTCTAATGCTGTATTTTTTAGTACATTCAACTGTATGTTATTTGAGAGCTGGACAGGCAAGAAGGGATCATTTATGAATCACAGAAAACAGTTGTATGCAGTGAGGAGAGTATCAGTCCCGGCCATTTTATATTTATCTACACATAATATTTATCTCAAGAAGAAACAGAAATAGGTCTGGAACAACATGCATCAGCTATTTTAAATGAATTTAATAACTTCACTTCTCCAGATGGAACTTCAGTTGGGGTGAGTGGGGGAAAAAAATAAACCTACAGTATCAAACAGACACTCATGACAGTTATGAATGCTCCCAATGGCAACATCAGCATATCACACATCTCTAGTGTAATGGCATGCTATTTCACATATCACGTCTCTAGTGTAATGGCATGCTATTTCTATTGCAATCAATCTGTCATCTGTTCAGTGGGTGAAAATCAATAGCTGATATTCCTCCGAAGCCATTCTAATAACTCTTCTGAGTTAGTGCCAGTTCGGCAGTGGCCTGACCGGTGTCGTCATCGATTGAACAATATCTCCACATCAGCTCCAAGCAAACGATGGAACAAACTCTCACCGCCGACACAATTCATTTAGATTTTTATATTTTCCCCGATACGCGGCGTCTTTTAATTTATTCCTCAGGGGCCCGGGACTTGAGCTAGATTGATGGCGTGTTAACTACGGCCCTTCCCACTGGATCAATGTTGACCACCTGGGGCCCTCGTGGCCCCGCCTCCGACCGGAGCTCCTCGTAAACTGAAACTGACGGACCAACGACAGCACTCGTATGGGCTTTCTGGCGCTGTAAAGCATCAACAGGGGATGGTGTCATGGTGAGCGAGTACTTCATCTGCGTACCAAATGCCACCCTATTCCTTATGTAACATACTGCCCAATTTAATGCACTTAGTAGGGAATATGATGCAGTTTGGAACACAGAAATTTGGGACGTTGTTAGTGTGATTCATTTATCACCATATCTATAAGACATGATCAATTCATTTGATTGACCTTTGTGGTCAAGCCTACAAAATAATACTTATTCCCACGAGATGAAGACTACGTGAGAAGGGATTGAACACCACTTTCATGGTGTTATTGTCCGTCCGAAATAAAATATATTTATTTCCAGTGGTTGACAAGGTTACAAGCTTGTCTTGAGGAGGCCTTGGTATGCCTGAGGAGAGGTGTCGTTTTGTTCTGCAGCTACAGGAATGAATGTGTAAGAAAAAAAGGTGAAGCGTAGAGGAGCTGCGAGAAAGTGGAGGAGGCGAGGGAGTAGAGGGGCCTTAGAGAGGAGTGTATAAGGGTAGTACAGAGTGAGTAGAGAGGGCTAAGAGAGTGAGTGGATCGTACAGAGTGAGTGAAGGGTAGATATAGGGCAGACAGTACAAAAGGATTAGAGGAGAACAGCAGAAGAGGACAAGGCTGTTATACTTGAAAATCCCACGAAATAACAGTTTTCCCACAACGATTTCACTGTGTAAGCAACAAAAGGGGAAGAACACATTATCAAAGTCAATGAAATACAATCGTCGTATTCTATGGCGATGGAGAAGAGGCTGCTTTCTGATATTTTTCTTTTCCTTGCGCCGTGGAGAAAAAGCTACACAGGCTGATGATGAGTGGAGTTTGGCTGAGTAATTTCAACAGCTTGCCAAGGGCCTTCTGCTGTTCATTTTTCAATTACTCCACATCCCAGGTGGCTCCGTGGACTAGAGCTCAATGGGGTGTGCTCAGAAGGAGTGTACAGCTACATAAGGAATACGGTGTCTTTGAGGATGTAGGCTATGCCTTATGATATTATCATTTAAATCCCCCCGTATTGCTACCAAGCTGGAACGTTACGGCGGAATGACGTAAAGACGTGATTAAATGAATGAAGTCCGAGGAACATTCGTCAGCATTTTGTCAATCGATCATTGAGGACGAAACCTCATTAAAAGGCGCGGCTACCAGGTTTTGCTGTTTTCCACACTACATCCCTCCCTCCCTCCGTCCGTGCCCAACTCAACCCCCTGGGTTGTGAAATAACATACACCGTGCATATTTGATTCGACGACATTCGCTCGTAGAATTTTAAAATACACCGTCAATATATCGCGAGGGACATCCAGTGTACGAGGGGAAATGGGTTACGCTTGTCATAGCCAGTAGTACCATGGGATTTACGACACAGTTGCCTCCTCCATAGGTTCAATCCCAAATGGCACCCTATTCCCCAGTGTACTACTTTTTACAAGAGCCCTTAAAACACGTTGAGCTTGAAGGTAGTGCACTGTATATTATAGTAGCCACAAGACCGAGACCATAGTCAGTTGCTGGTGTCGGCTTTCTCCTACGTTGGCCGGTGGGCTCTCTGTTTACATGGAGACGGTGACGCCAGTGCTTCCCGACTGATACCGGAACAGCAACCGACCCGTTCTGGTATCAGCTCAACACCACCTTGATTACTCTGCCGTTCCTACGATTACGGAAAAAGCTTCCGGGGGGAATTAAAGCGGCCCGATTCCAAAGTCAGGCAAGAGCCATAGATCTCGAGCAGTCGGTCTGAAATTAAACAGATTACAGATTACAAACCCAAAGCCCCGCGAGCAATAAGTGACCATTCACTGCCGAATAAACCAAATAAACTCTGCTGCAGATTTGACTGGCGGATCCACCCAGAAGGACTTCCTGGCCGCGTGAGCCTTGGATACAGTCATTCCAGAAGTGCTACAAGACAACTGTGCAAGCTAGGCGTGTTCAGGTCCATCACTCAGTTGGTCGCTGACGTCCTGGCCAACAGGACACAACGCGGGGAGGTGAGAAAACGCTTTTTGAGACTGTTCATCCCTCAAAACTGGAGCGCCATCAGGATGTGAGCTCTCCCAACAACACATCAGTCAACTTACTCAAGATAGAGAGATATGAAGTGTATGTACAGAGAGGTAGCGTCCTTTTGCTCTACAAAGTTGGTTTCACTTATCATTTGATGTAGAACTCCATTGACACACATCACTTTGTATAAAACAGAAAAAAATATTTTAAGAACTTGAAAAGATTCCAGTATCTGGAAGCTAGAAAAGCTAGTAAGGCTTTTTCAGAGATGGATGTTATTGCAAAATATTTTTCCTCAGGAATGAAAAGTAACTTTGCAGTAGTTAAATACAAGCCTTGGGAAATATTTTTTCTCTCCTTTGTACCAGAACCACAGAGGCCTGAAACAAAAACAAACCAAAAGTTTTATAAACTTCACCTGAATTTTGGGGCTAGAGCGTTACCCACGGACAAAAGATCTCCCACCTCACCATGTTCCAAGGCTTTCAACTGACAGATAATTCAAAAGCTAAATATGTATATTCAGCAAAATGGGGGCCTTTCAACGGTTTTGTTCAAAGTAATCTTTGCTCTTTGTACGCAAACCCACTGAGATTTAATAGCAATCTTCAAATCCACACTCCCTACATAGGGATCAGGCTACATTTTATAGGCCATCATTTCTCCGCAGGCAGTGAAAGCAGTTACTGATGTGTAAACAGTTTGTGAGAAACAGACAGCCATGTAGAGTCAGTAGTGTGACAGCACACACTGCCAGATTCACACTCCAGACAATACTCTGAAGGGCTCTTGGAAAACCAACAGAAAGGGAGGTCCCTGCGAAGAGCACACCCCTTTCCTGTCTGTTTCCATTGTACCCTTGTCTCCGGATGCATCCTCAACATTTAACAATACATTTCCCATTACAGGCAAACCCCACCCATACCTCCATTCATCCCCCGTTCCATCACTCCTTCCCTGCTCAACATTGTTAACCTGATTGAGGGGAGGAGTGCAAGGATGGACGGATGGCTGGATGGCTGTTGGCTCGGTTCTCCTCTCCATCCAGCAACCTTCTCTCTCTGTCTCTGCCTCTCTGTCCTTCACAGTCACTCGCTGCCTCACTCCGTCTCTCCTCCATCTCCCCGGTGAGCTTTTCAATTAGGTAATTACATGGCCAGTGAAAGGAAGCAGTCTGGACGCTGTGGTTCTATTGTCAGAGCGCCTGTACCCCCACAGACGGCAATTACCTGCCAGACCGGAGAGAGTAGAAGGGGAGGAGAGGTGGATGGGCAGGGGGGGAGAAAAGGGAGGCGAGGAGAGATGGGTGAGAGGAAAGAGGAGAAAAAGTGGAGGAAAAGTTGGGAGAGAAAAGGAGAGGGTGCGAGCGGAGGGAGTTATTGTGTTGTGTCCTTCTAGAGAGAGGGAGAGGGAGGGAGGTATGGAGGAGGGTTGGGAGGGAGGTATGGAGGAGGGTTGGGAGGCAGGTAGGGAGTTACGGATCGAGGGAGGTTGGGAGGGAGGCGAGGACTTAGGGACTGAGGGAGGGAGGTAGGGAAGTTAGGAGTTAAGGCCTGAGGTAGGGAGGAAGATTAGGAGTTGGGGATTGGTGTAGGGAGGAAGATTAGGAGTTGGGGATTGGTGTAGGGAGGAAGATTAGGAGTTGGGGATTGGTGTAGGGAGGAAGGTGATGAGAGCAGGGAAGTGTTGAAGGAATAGCAGTAAAGCGTGTTTTAGAGTGTTACAACCCAAACACCAGCTGGGACAACGTGCTAATGGGGAGGAATGGTCTCATGTGTAACCAGCGTGCTGTCAATGTCTTTAATTACCCTGTCTGGATGTTGGACTGTGAACAACATCAACGGCTGCTTGTACAGCATTCCAGAACGTACCATTTACCTCTTAAACTGTTCAAATAAATTCTAGTTTAGATCCTAAACACGCACGCACGCACACACTCACATTATTTAGTGCATTTGATTAAATATTAGGAATACCTTCTGTGTTGTGTGTGAGAGATAGAGAGAGAATGTGTTTGTGTTTGTGAGAGATACAAAGAGAGAGTGTGTGTGTGAAAGAGAGATAGAAAGAGACAGAATGTGTGTGTGAAAGAGACAGAGAAAGCGAAATAGAGGGAGCATGCGAAAGAGAAGGCACGTAAAAAGGCATTGAGCCTCAAAGGTGGCAAAACATGTCATGAAGACTGCCACGGCCGTTCCCATGGCGATAAGGGTCTACCTTTCATTAATTAAACGCCCTCCTATTTCCTGGTTGCTGGTGCTGACAGAAAGCTTAAATCTGGCTCATCACCGTTATGCATTACAACACATCAGTTGACTGGTCTACATAAAGATCCCCCGTTCAGCAATTCAAAAACCTCTCATACACTCTCATCCCCCTCTCACAAGCTGGTACCGAGGGCATCGGAAAAGGTTGCTCGTCGGAGCCCAGCGTTGGGCGTTCTCCGTCAGAGGAGACGCTCATACGTTCTGTAAAGTGATATTTACATTTTCAGAGGAGACGCTCGTACGTTCTGTACAGTGA
>JACXGI010009033.1:0-17905 GCA_016801175.1 Esox masquinongy
CAAAAGGAGCCCCAACTAAGTATTGAGTGCTGTACATGCTCATACTTTTCATGTTCATACTTTTCAGTTGGCCAACATTTCTAAAAATCATTTTTTTGTATTGGTCTTAAGTAATATTCTAATTTTCTGAGATACTGAATTTGGGATTTTCATTAGTTGTCAGTTTTAATCATCACAATTAAATGAAATAAACATTTGACATATATCAGTCTGTGTGTAATGAATGAATATAATGTCCAAGTTTCACTTTTTGAAAGGAATTACTGAAATAAATCAACTTTTTGATGATATTCTAATTATATGACCAGCACCTGTATGTAGAGCAAAGACCAAAAAAAACTACATTTGGGAAATAAAAACAACACAACTATAGGCAGCTTCCAACCCATGGATAACATTAAGCATTATTCATAACATGCTACACTACAGTTCCAGTATAAAAAAAAATTTGTTAAATAGTCCTCTAAACTTAATTACGACCCCACTCACTGGGTAAACCCTGTGAGAAACAGATGCCGGTTTGTGTTTTCACAGAATAGCCTTAAAACAAGGAGCGGCAGTCCTTCTTTATGACTTGTTAGAAAATGCAATGGAGAGGTTTTTTTTTTTATAATTTCAGCCAGTAATTGTATCAGCGGTGCTCATGTCCTTTATGTACTAAGCCATCCTTTTCTGTACTCTAATTTCATATTATGTTACCGCCATTTTTTTTCTACTTATCTTTTTTATTGTTATTAATTTTCAAAACAAAATTACCATATGAAACAGTATATTACAAATCCAATTTGATGTCCTTAAAGGCCCACAGTGACGATGTAGTCTGGGACTTATGTGCTTCACAAAATAATTGTTTAAACCTCCCATTTCAGGCTGAATGTGTAATTTGTACTTTATATGCGCACGATCCAGAAACAGAATTACTATCAAACCTCAGTCATTACGTTTCAAGTTTGAAAGCAAGTGGTTTTGATGACACAATGTGGCACAAATTGGCACAAACATGACATAGTACACAATTATCAGGACTTTTACAGCCAGTGGCCAAACATTGCAGAATGCATCTTTAAAAAACACTTTAGTTGTGTAACAGTTTTGCTTATTCCCCAGGGAAACAAAAAATTACTACAAACGTAGTAGTGAGATACTGTTTCCTGATACTCCAGTCAACACAACATTCACAGTGGCTGTCAAAAGAATTCACCACCGATGGACTTTTCTACATTTTATTGTGTTATAACATGAAATCAAAATTCATTTAAATAGTAGTTTTTGCCACTGATCAACACAAAAAGTTAATTATGTCAAAGTGCAAATAGAAAATCAACAAATTGAGCTGTGACGCAACCAAATTGCCTTTAGAAGTCACGTAATTAGTTGCTTGAGTCCACATTTCACATGATTTCTGTTTAAACATACCTGTTTATGGGAGGTCCCACAGTTGGTTAGTATAATTCCTAACAAAAACTACATCATAAGATGAAGGAATATTCAAAGCAAATCTGGAATAAGGTTTTTCAAATGCACCAATCAGTGGTAGGATATAGGAACATGTAAACACGATTGAATAGCCTTGTAGCACAGTAAAATCTATTATTAAGAAACAAAGAAAATATGGTACAGGTGTGAATCTGTCTAGAACAGGATGTCCTCAAAAACTCAATAAAAGGGAGTGAAGGGTGTTTATTTACATATTCAATGATTCTTCATTATTTATTATAGTAATGTATACCTATGTACTTAATCTCTATCTAGTAGGCAATCATTGGAATGTTAAAGGTTAACATTTGTTTCGGTAAGGTGTGAATGCAGGGACAAAAGGTTTGCTTGTTATTGCCTAGCTTGCTTGCCTCTCGAGATAACACCACTCTGTCATATGAGATGGCCCCAGAACAGATTGGAACGTGTCCCTAATTGATAAGGGGTCTATTCTTCAGGACTAGTTTTGTTATCCTTAGGTCAGTAAACCAACCCCCACACCTTTGGTTAGGAGATATAAACCAGAGTGGAGTTTGGGAAAGCTCTCTCTTGCATTTACTTTTCCTTCTGCCTGTATCTTTGCGCTTGGAAACATCTTCAATCTCCAGAGAACTTTTATCTTTGATACTTGTACTGTAATTGTAATACTCTCTTTTTATATTAAATTTATTTGTTACATTAATTCATCGACTATTTGGAATTAATTTAAAATGGGTCAAAATCCAGGTCCTTCAAGGGCACTAGTCAGGGAGGCCACCAAAAGGCCCATGTCATCTCCAAAGTAGTTAAAGTCTACTTTGGAGCTAACCCTAACCCTTCCATAGCTGAGCTGGGAGACCTTGTGAACACCGCAACAATAGCCAGGGTGCTTCACCAAAGTGGCCTTTATGGGACAGTGACAAAAAGAAAGCAAATCACATCAAATCTCGGCTTGACTTTGCCAGAAGCCATGTGGAAGACTCTGACAGAGTGGAAGAAGATTCAGTGTCTTATGACACCAATATAGAGCTTCTTGGCCTCAAAACTAAGCATTATGTTTGCAAGCCAAACACCACCCATCACCCTGAGAACACCATCCCTACCCTGAATCATGGTGGTAGCAGCTTCATGCTATGGGGATGCTTCTCTGTATCAGTGCCTGGAAAGCTTGTGAAGATAGAGGGCAAAATGGATGCAGCAAAGTAAAAGCCATAAGACTGCAAGAGACCCAGGACTTGGGAGAAGACTTATCTTCCTGTAGGACAATGACCCCAAAATATATAGCCAAGCCACAGTGGCTTAAAAACAAAAAAACTCACCTATATCTGAGCAGACTCTTGCCTAAACACAACCCAGGCCGACATGGTAACGCCTAAACCGAAAACAATCCCAACACCCAATTCAAGTCCCTTTTAATGACATGTCTCCAAATTCCATAGATTTAACCACCTTTCCCAGTACACTACCATTTTTTTATTTTCCCCTTCAATACCTCTGTGTATTACTGAGACGCTTTATTAAATATTTGAACCTTTCTAGTCGTACCATGTAGCGAAGCCTTGGTAGAGGCTGGTATAGGCTGTATTTGCTGCCAAAGGAGCCTCAGCCAAATACTAACTGAAGTGGGTGAATACTTATGCTATCGATTATTTTCTGTTTTGTATTTGTACAAATTTAGAACAGTTTGTAGATATTATTTTTCACTTTGACATTATGGACTTTTTTGTATTGATCAATGACAAAAAACTTGATGATTAAGTGATTAAATCCATTTTGATCTCGTGTTGTAACAATAAAATGTGGAAAAGTGCAAAGGGAGAAAATACTTCTGAGGGCCACTGCAGCTTACAGTAAGACGTGATAAATTAGGCTTTATTACTGCTTGATAAATAAAATATTATTTAAAGATTAAACAAATAGTTGAAATAGGAATTACATCTCATTTCTTCGGATCTCTATGGGGTTTATTGTGTGTACCTAGCAAGAGCGGGGTGTGTGTTCACCTCACACACAGCACCAAACGGTACCTCTCTAAGACGTATGGTTACCTGAGAGGGACTAGAACTCCAACCAAGTCCTGGGTCAACCACACCTTACAGCAATGGACCACGGTCAAAAAGAAAGCGCTATATTAAGGACCGGGTTGCCACTTTGAATGCGGCCAAACAGAATATGGATGGTGACGTCACTGCGTGAGGACCATCTGCAGGGACAGGCGATCATATGACGTCCCTGTCCGTCACCACGGCAACGCACCACTAACAGACAGGACATAACAGACAGTGATTCGGGGACAATCACCCAGGGAAACAGGATGAAAGGGAATGGGGGAGGTGTGGAGAGAGAGAAAAAGAGATGGAGGTGGGAGAAAAAAAAAAGGGAGGGTGCCCATAAGAGAAAGGAGAGAGGGTGAGAGCGCGCGCCAATGCCAACCAGAGAGAGAAAGAGACGCAGAGACAGAAAGAGAGAGAGAGAGAGATAGAGAGTTTCTATTGACAGGAAGCAGTAGTGGACGTGTGGCTGAATGGATGAGTCATAGCTCAGTGCAGACTGATTACTACAAATCACTGGGGCTCCTCCTCCAGCAGGGACACTGAGCCACCTACAGCCCAGCACAGAATCTCAATAAGCTCCTCCTAGTCCGAGTCAATCTGTTGACGTGGTCTCCTCGGACCACATCAACACATTAATGTGATTTGAAAGGCTACTGATCCTGGATTACCACACCTACTCAAGTTATACACACGGCCCCAGACCTTTACACATCACATCTGTGATGTCTCCTTGTGTGTGGCTAAAAGGTGACGGTATGATTGGTTCCACAGACAGACGGGGATCTGTGTATCCTGTAGTATCTTGTTAAAGAGCAGAGGAGCATATTGAGATGAGAACGAGGGGATTAGTAGCAAACAAGTCCCTTTGGTTAACTGGAAAACCTCCCTAAATGTGGTCTTGGACAACAGCATATTGACAGCTGCCTGGTTAACAACGAGTCACAAAACAACGCTATGATGCCTGGTAGATATTGGGTCAGTACTAAATGGCACCCTATTTGGTTATAGTGCACCTGTTGAAGAGGGTTCCCAAATGGTAACCTAAAATAGAAAGTAAAATACATCAACAAATTCTTAAAATAGTTGAACAATGCAGTTTGAAGGATTTCCAAGTGTTGATCTTTTTCCAGTGGTGAAGACATGAATGTCTAATGGTATTGTGGAAAGTGCAAATAGATCAACTTTGTGCGTTCAGATCCAAAAGGTCACGTTCTGATCGCTTCTACAATGGCCTAAAATGTATGGGGTGTTTTGTTCAAATCGAAAGGGCTGCTGTCAAAGAGCGATTTAAGTCAAATGGATTTATCCCACAGGTAAGTCAAACTCTATGATATTGGTTTGATCGATGTCTGCACTATATGTTTAACTCGTGGAGATTATCGGGTGAGAATGGATGGCTCCACATGCACTCGGTCATAATGTGTGATATAAAGGCCATAAAGCCGAAGGGGGCTGCCGTGGATCTGTGAGCCGCTGTTCATACGTGTTCGCCATACTGATGGATGTTAATAGTAAATCACACGCAGCTGATCCCACCTCATTAAGCAGGAGCTGGAGTACCGGCTCATCTCCATGGCAACGCAAACCTGATTGACAGCCGACGAACACACGGGGGTCGACCGCGGTTCGTTAATTAATGTGGGATGCTCTTAAAAAGTTGCTCTGCGGTCACATGATCGTCCATTTCAAATGTGTTTCCAACTGAAAAGAACCACTTTGTGAACAAATCATTAATTTAGAAGACTGATTGCTGGTGATACGTCAGAGATAGCGCGAGTTCACTTTTAGACAAGGTGTGATCTTTTTATTTTTTAAAACAGTGTGTTTTTGGAGGAGCTTAGCAATTGTATGGGGGTGATCATACGACACGGTTACTCGCAAAACAGCACCAAGTTTGTACAGCTACCCTCATGGGGACCAGAAAATAGAAATTGCATGCTCCCTTGCCCTAAACTTAACCCTAAACCTAACCCTAACCCTTACCCTAACTCTAACCTTAACCTAACCCTAACATTAACCTCAATAAAGTAACATTTATGCCTACACTTTACCTAGATGTAATGCCTAACCTTAACCCTAAACTTAACCAACAACGCCTGGACCTTAAAGAAACCCCAATTCTAACTCTAAAATCAATTGTAAGTTTGACCCTAAACCTATACCCTGAGCCGGAAATTGACTTTTGCCTCACGGGGACCGGCAAAAGATCCCAATGAGGACAATTTTTTCTGGTTTTACTATACACATTGGGACATTTGGTCCCCATGAGTTCAGTAAGACCTAACACACACACACACACACACACACACACACACACACACACACACACAGGAATACTCTATTTTTATGTTATGTATTAGTTATTTAGAAACACACAATATTTTCCCCGTGGCATCTTCTCCCACACCCCTTTCCATGACATTTCCATGGTTTGGGGGGAGTTCCATTAACCTCTTCACAGCATCCATTTCCTGCATTTTGAGCACAAGGTGACGGCAGACATGTACCTACCTGCCACAATGCTCTGTTGAAGGCATTTTCTTTTATAATCTCCATGAGTAAAATTTGCTGAATGCAGGAACAGATTTTAGGAGCAGTACAAGACACCACCTATACACACCACATAATTACAATTCAGACGTCTTATTACAACGCATAACACAATCGTTTGTGGTATTTAATTTGTGTCTCACACAAAACGTAGTCTATCTTGTGTGAAATCAAACTTCTTACGCCTGGTAAAGATGCAGTCTGGGACTATTTCAAATCCTTTTTTGTTTTTAAACACCTCCACGCATTTTGGCCTGGAGGTGTAATACAGTACATTGTTTGATATATATGCATATTCTATAAGGAAAATCCTTATTATACCATGTTAGCTATGAAATTCTATGTTTGAAAGCAAGTGGTTTTGATGACATGGGACACATATCGACACATACATGACGTACAGTAGTACACAATTTCCAGGGACCTGTTTTGGCTCAGTAGCGCCACTTTTCCCACCAGTGGCCAGAAATCTCAGAAAGCATCTTAAACTAGCCACGATAATTGACATTAGTGTTGTTTTACGGTTTTGCTGTAGTAAGTCATTAACGGTGTTAGGAAGAAACTCTACCATTTTATTTAATAATGCAGAAGCTTAATACACTTCATAAGAAGCACCGTACACAGTGCACTCATTTTCTCAAATGGCACCATTAGCTACATAGTACTTTAACTCCATTCTAGTACCATGGTTGAACAAGGACACTGACAGAACACATAAGGTCATTTGTAGCCAGGCAGTGCAGTGTGAAACACCCAGGAAAGGGTGGGGGGAGCCTGACTGACTGACTGACTGACTAGCCCCTAAGGGGATGTTCTAAGTTCACAGGGAATCTATGCCACGTAGCCCCCAGCCAGCCACACACAAATCAAGTTATAGGCCAAGCTCAACATTCAGAGTCGTCCGGACGACGGCAATGTTCCTTGATGTTTTAGCTTTAAGATATTAACTTTATCTGAAGAAGGGGGAAAAAAAGGCTGAAAAGGTTAGTAGTTAAGTAGTGCAGTCTAGTTCAAATGTAGAGTCATTGCTTCATCCAAAATGGCACACTATTGCTTTTACAGTGAGTTAATTCTGACCAGAGCCCTGTAGCACAAAATATGTGCTATAAATAAGAAATATGTGCTATTTGTCAGTGTGCAGTGGGGGTTAAGCTTGCCATGAGCAAACACGGTGCATATGAAATCTTTTAAAAAGCAGCGTACAAAAATCATTTCGGTATGCTAAGTGAGAGCAAATGAGAAGAGACGGGGGAGGAAAGAAAGAAGCAAGATAATATTGCACAGAAATGTTTATCAGCGGGACTTTGCCTCATAAGAATTTATTACACCTTAAGCAAATGTGAGCTTGTTGAACGCTTAGGCTTTAGTCTAGTTCACAGCTGAAGTGGGGGGGGGGTATGGAAACGCCTCAGTCAATTTCAGGACAAACTACAGCTTTTCAATATGAGATGAGAAGCTGGTTATGTGAGTGTGTGTGTGTGGTGTGTGTGTGGTGCAGGACGGCGGAGAGAATGCGGAGTGATACAATCCCATATTTTCTCATCAGGAAAAGCCATTACAAAGCATCGCCTCAGAACCGTGATAATTTTCTTTTATAATTTTCTTTTTTTAAAGTGAAGTTCCACTTTCCAGATAGTTGCCTTAATAAATCAGACCCACTATCTCTCGCTGGGTTGGGTATAATGTTGTGTGTCTAGATTACAGACCCCACACAAATAGAGCACTAATATCATAGAGATCTCAAAATATATGGGGTTTTTTCCCTCAAATTTGATGTCCAATTAAAAAGGGCTGTAATTCCTATACAGTTCAGGGTTTATGGATGAAAATACCTGTTGACAGTCTGCACATTGTTTAATTTACAATCCAATGTACTTATACCGAGCCAAAACAACAAATAGATGTCACAGTTCCAAATACGTATAGACTGCTATAGCTTCTGAACTTGTAAAACTTTGTTTTATTAATGTAAAAAAATATCCCAGTTTTCTATTGTCTGAACAAATTCAATTTAGGAGATGCGTGTCTTTATCCTGACAGTGAGCACGTCAGTCACCGGACAGATGAAGCCGAACGATGGCGTGTTCTATCGCTGGCCAGCCAACTGTGCTACACTCACTGACCCAGAGCTGTCAATGTTAACAGAACCAGAGCTGTCAATGTTAACAGAACCAGAGCTGGTCTAAATGACGGGCAGGATGAGTGCCGCTCCCCCGTAGTCGTTAAATTACCGTCTCCGACTCACTGCATCTGCAGTTGAACCCCACGTCACACGGGTGTGCCCAGTTCTGGGGACTTGCGTCGGTGTGTGTGTTCATGTGTGTGTGTTCATATGTGTGTGTGTGTAAACGCATGCGAGTTGGAGCATTTTTGTGTTTGTATGCATTTGTGGCAGAGCTTCGTGAGGTCGTGGAGGCTTTAGTAAGATTTGATGGAGCACCTCACCCTACATAAATGACATCACTCCTCGGTATCAAGCAAACACAGTTACAACAACACTGGACACTGTCTTTCTCCTAATCCATGAATCACAATTCTGCCATCGCCAAATACATTCTCACATTTAAAGTGAGTTTAAAGGTGCTACAGAAAATATCAAATCCAACTTGTGGCCTAGTGGTATGTGCTATATAACAGAAAACTGGTCTTAATCAATCTTTGTCTCCCACCTACAGTTCTGCACCCCCACTGTCATTTATGCTCTTGATAAAATTTCAAAATACAAACCTGAAGAATAAAACATACCCGATCCAACATCCAGGCCCCCTGCAAACCATTACCCAACTTGTGTTCAACATGAATCAAATTGAATCGGGTTCGTTGTCCGAGAATGTCGAGACTGGTTGCGTTCAAACAAGGACAATTTAAATTTCGAGACGTGAAAGACTCGTCAATCTGTTGGCCACGGATGAGGGACAAGCAGTCACTAGCAGCACACATTTACAACCATTCTAGTGGAAGGGGAAGTTGGTTAAACGTTTAACGCCATGCTCTCAGGCGTCCCCAACACACTGGACGTTGCTCACGGCAGAGAGCCCAGGGAGGTGCTTGTATTGTGAAAGCAGGGCTTCTCATTTGACCCATAAAAGGGGAAGGCCTATGCAGCTATCAGCTGCATATGAACTACCAAAGTTCATAGGCGGACGTCACGCGGCCGTTTCATCGCGGACTTGCACAAGACCAGGACGAGAAAGCTAGCAAGGTACTGCAGCCTTTTAGATTAGATTAGATTCAACTTTAATGTCATTGTCAAGTACAATACAACAAAATGCAGTTAGCATCTAACCAGAAGTGCCAATAGAAGAGAAAATGTACAAGTATACTAAATGTGCAATTAAGGCAAATAGAGGAGGGCAGAAAATGTACAAGTATTAAGTATAATGTATATTCAAAGTGGGATAAATAGTTTAGAAGCGGGATAGAAGCATCATTTAGAAGCGTTACATTACTGCATCAATGCGGCATGGCATGGAGGCAATCAGGCTGTGACACTGCTGAGGTGTTATGGAAGCCCAGGTTGCTTTGATAGTGGCCTTCAGTTCATGTGTTCTGGTGTATCTCATTTTCCTCTTGACAATACCCCATAGATTCTCTATGGGGTTCAGGTCAGGCGAGTTGGCTGGAGAAACAAGCACAGTAATACCATGGGCAGCAAACCAGTTACCAGTTGTTTAGGCACTGTGGGCAGGTGCCAAGTCCTGCTGGAAAAGGAAATCAGCTTCTCTATAAAGCTTGTCAGCAGATGGAAGCTTGACGTGCTCTAAAATGTCCTGGTAGATGGCTGCATTGACTCTGGACTTGATAAAACACAGTGGACCAACACCAGCAGATGACATGGCACCCCAAATCATCACTGACTGTGGAAAGTTCACACTGGACTTCAAAGCAACTTGGAATATGTGCCTTTCCACTCTTCCTCCAGAGTCTAGGACATTCATTTCCAAATGAAATGCAAAATTTACTTTCATCTGAAGAGAGTACTTTGAACCACTGAGCAACGGTCCAGTTCTTTTTCTCCTTCGCCCAGGTAAGACGCTTCTGACGTTGTCTCTGGTTCAGGAGTGGATTGACACTAGGAATGCAATACTTGTAGCCCATTTCCTGGACATGTCTGTGTGTGGTGGCTCTTGATGCACTGACTCCAGCCTCAGTCCACTCCTTGTGAAGCTCCCCCAACTTCATGAATCGGCTTTGCTTGACAATCCTCTTACGGCTACGGACATCCCTGTTGCTTGTGCACCTTTTCCTACCACACTTTTCCCTTCGAGTCAACTTTCCATGAATATGCTTTGATACAGCACTCTGCAAACAGCCAGCCCTTTCAGCAATGACCTTCTGTGATTGTGGTTGTGTGTACTGAACTAGACTGAGAGATTGAAGGCTCAGGGACTTAATTAGCTGATTAGAGCTCTTCTCAGGTCGACATTTCTGTATTGTACACTTTTTAATATTAATATTTTTTTTTGATTTCCATGAGCTGTAAGCCGTAATCATCAAGAGTGAAACAAAAAAGGCTTCAAGTGTTTCACTTTATATGTAATAAATCTACAATATATGGTCACTTTTGATTGGAATTATGGGAAAACATGAACTTTTCCATGATATTCTAATATTATGAGATGCACCTGTATATGTAACAACTGAAAAATGCAAGTACGATGGCAACTCTAAATGTGCAATTAAGGCAAATTGAATGTGCAAGGTGCATGTGCAAATAAAATGTAGGGATAGCGGCAGTGAGGTTCCTGAGCTAGACACGTACCTGTAACAACTGAAAACTTCCATTATCAGACTTTGCAAGGCAGTGTCAGAGTCCAGTAGTACAAAGGGAGTAGTGTAACCAGGTCCCTGAGAGGCGGGTGGGTATGGTTAGTGATGGGTCACAGAGTTCAGCAGGGTTACAGCAGATGGAAAGAAACTCTTCCTGAGCCTGCTGGTGCGGGAATGAAGAGACCTGTACCGCCTGCCTGATGGTAGGAGGGCAAACAGTTTGTTGCGCTACTGGCCAGCCTTATGGTGAGAATAAGCGATTCATACCCCTAGCCATACCTGCATACAGAGTCCATGACTATGCGTGCGTGCAATCACCGCGACAAATGCTTCCTCCAAGCACATCTCGCCAAGCCGGTGTATACAAGGTTTAAGCCACAGCATTCCCCAGCATTACAATCACGATTGCGTTCGCAGCTGATCAACTCAAATTAGAGAGACTAGAGTGGCTAGAGAGGCACGTGGCAAAGTGCTCTCATCCAACAATCCGCTCCGTCCTCCACCTGCAGCACTGCGCTAATTTGCAAAGCTCTATGTTGGACCCGCGAGCACCATCTGTCTATCACAACCAGGATCCAAATCCTGGCCCCTGTGATGCAGATGTGTTGCAAGGCAGTGATTTAGACCACTCCACCACACGGGGGGCGCCGATGTAACACTGTACTGTCTAACACTGGAACATGCCGCTCATTATTTCTCCAAATCATTTCATTTCTTACAGTGGTGACACTTTACAAGGGAAATCTAACATGTACAGCGCTTCAACAGGTATTCAGACACCTTTACTTTCCCCACATTTGCTGGGTAATAGAAATATTTTGCCTCTTGTTATTATTATTTTCCTTGTTTTTGCCTACACACAATACCCCACGATGATAAAGCAAAAACAAATTTAACAAAATGTGACAATTTATTGAAAATAAAATACTAAAATGTGTGATGTACAGGAGTATTCAAACCCTTCATTCAGTACTTTGTAGAAGCACGTTGCAGTGATCAAGCTTTGAGACTTCTTGGATATGCCCCAGTATAATGTCCTCTGTGGTCTGGATTAGGTTTTCTGCTATTTTGTTCTGTTCATCATACCCTCAATTCTGACCAGTCTCCCAGTTCCTGGCACTGAGAAGCGTCCCCATAGCATGATGCTACCACCAACATGCTTAACCGTAGGCATGATAATAGCCATGTGACAAGCGGTACCTTGTTTTTGCAGACGTAGAGCTTCGCATTTAGGCCTAATAGTTTGATTTTGTTCTCATCACACCAGATAAAATTGCTAGGCACAGGGTAGTTCATATAGCCTACGGGATGCTTATATTTAAACGGGTCCACACACACAAATGAAACATGATACATTGAACATTAGCCTGAGGGCTGGCCTGTTTGTGCTGTCATACAGACTCCTTATCGGATTGAAAATGACAGCAGCGGCTAGAACACGGCACTCAGGCCTGTTTAACTTCTTTGCATGGTAGAGTTTTAACTTGCATTTGTGGATGCAGCGACAAACTGTGTTCTCAGACAATGGTTTTCAGAAGTGTTCCTGAGCCCATGCAAGGATTTCCACTACAGAATCGTGTCTGATTTTAATGCAGTGCTGCCTGAGGGCCCGAAGATCACCGCCATCCGATATTGGTTTATGGACTTGTCCCTTACGTAATTGAGAATTCTCCGGATTCTCTGAAACTTTTAATTATATTATGTACCGTAGATCATGAGATCCCCAAACTCTTTGCAATTTTACATTGAGAAACGTTACTCTTAAATTGTTGCACTATATGCCTGTGCAGTCTTTAACAGAGTGGTGAACCCCTCCCTGTCTTTACTTCTGAAAGACTCATCCTCTCTGGGATGCTCTTTTTATACCCAATCATGTTACTGACCTGTTGCCAATTAACCTAATTATATGTGAGATTGTCCACCAGGTCCTTTTTTTGTATTACACAACTTTTCCAGTATTTTGTTGCCCTGTCCCAGCTTTTTTGAAACATGTCGCTGGCATCAAATTCAAAGTGGGCATATATTTTTCAAGAAACAATAACATTTCTCAGTTTCAACATTTGATATGTTGTCTTTGTACTATTTTCTATTGAATAGTGGATTGAAATGATTTGCACATCATTGCATTCTGTTTTTCCTTACATTTTACTCAGCATCACTTTTTTGGAAATGGGGTTGTACATCTGTCGTATACAACATTGCACTGGGGATTCAGTGCTAAGTGCAATCAGTGCTAAGACTGATTCATATATTGTGTTTTACTTTCAATATAATGTGAGTTAATGATGTCGACATACATTTTTACAGTGCATTACAGTGTATAATTTCCTTCTTTTCAAACCTCTCTAATGAATAGCAGACAACAATGCCTCAGTTTCACCTTTGTTTACTGGGCCAACAATTGTCCACTAGGCTAACTTGCCACCCCAAAATTTTAGGGGTGTGTTGTTAAATAGCTTAGCCAAGTTGTGTTCAACGAGCTGATTAGTTCTAAAAGAGTCTCAGCCGGCAAGAAATTAACTGTAAGAAATCTACTCAATTCCATTTCCTCAAATACACTCACACAGAATCACACATAAACACACAGACACACAAACGCAAGTCCATGACAATGGGAATAATTAACTTTTGTCTTTTTCAAATCTCCAGACAGGCTTTTTTAAATCTTTGTTCTTTTAAATGCCTTTTACTCAAAACATAATCAGGCTCCACGAATAAATAGAACTGAAGTAAAGCTCGGTAGCAATTAATCTTTTCTAGCTTGCACTTTTTAGACTAGTTTCTGCATACTAGTTCATGCTTAAACTAGCACCTGGATCAAAGCAAACTAATACAGTGTTTTTTCTTTGTTTCACTTGTTTTGCACAACCTTACACGTTGGTCATGGCACAGAACACACATAAGCCCTACATGATGTTTTCATTACAACTGCCTAGATTTATTACAACCCCTACAAACAATTCAATAGCAGACATTGATACAGAAAAAATAAAAGTACTAATGCATTAACTGTTGAAATACACCCATAAACTATTCAAAATGGGTGCCTGTGGTGGATTGCAAGAAGTGGATGAGGACCTTAACGTGTTAATGTTCATTTTTATGAAATTTGTTTTCTAAATAAAATGGTACATTATCTTGAAGGTTTTTCCACCATTCCTGTAATGACTCCATGTTCCAATAGAGGGTGCCTAAAAACTATGTCAGAATTACAGATCGAAGAATAGGGCAGGGCCAACAGATATCAGGTCGGGCCTTATATGATCTCACTCATGGCTACTCGATCAATGCCAACAGGAGGGTCTCTAATGAGAGTTGACAAGCGACGAAGTCAGGTGTCATTTTCCTCAGCGCTGCTCGTCAGTGAAGTTGGGCCTTTGATTTGTTGAATTTCATCAAGGAAACTGTCTGTTCCCGTGACACATGTATCTTGATCCAAAAAGCTCATGAGGCCTCTGAGCCCTAACTCTTGGAAAAATATCTTCATAAAGATGGTGTGTGGCACTGTTTTAATATGTTCTGCAAACAATCCAACAAACTGTTAATCAGATCAAGTTCAAGGTCACTGGGAGAGTGTTGTGCATATTGCATGTGAAGGAAATCAAAGCAATGTCCTTTTCCAACATTCTAAATCCTAAATGCTATGGGAAGATTCACCCTTCAATGCACAAAGTAGTCACATTTCTCCCGCTTGCACTTAGTGTCCATGCAGGTTTTACTGTTTAAAAAAAACAGCTACACTTTCTATGCATATCCCACTGCAATATCAGCAAATGTGCTTTTGTCCACTCTTTTTAATTCCCTGCATTCAGTTCAGTGTCTACTTTCCTTTAAGCAGTCTCAATATTTTATTGCTAACAATTTAAGACACAATCCTTCATGGAAGAACGAATGACAACTAATGCATGTGTTCTCATTCTGGCCCATAGCAATGTGTCATCGCAACTGCTGCGATTTCAAAATTGACAGAAGTCTTCTCAGAGGTCAGAGCTGCACTACAGTCGGCTACAGCATTTTACAGCAATTAAGTCGGCAGACTTCAAATTTGATTTAGGATAATTGCGCAGCAGGAAAAGCGATACCTGCACGGGCTGTTATGGGTTTTATTCGCATTTTATATGAATGGGTCGTGGGTGAGATATAATGACTCATCAGGCTGGAACCGGCCGCCAGCAGGGCTTATTTTGCCCAGGTCTCCCAAAGAACATCACGTAACAAACATTACAAAACACAGGGCAAAACAGAAAGGAGTCTAACTAAAGTAAATGTCCACCAGACCAAGATAAGTATTTGAGCAGTGAGTCTTGTTTTGCCGTGCAGAGAGAAACAAAGCTCTTTAAATCACTAAGTGCAATTACAGAGAGAGAGAGAGAAAAGGGAGATGGAAAAAAGACAGAGAGAAAAAGAGAGACAGGGAGAGAGAGACAGGGGGAGAGAGACAGGGGTAGAGAGACAGGGGGAGAGAGACAGGGAACAGGGAGACAGGGAACAGGGAGACAGGGAACAGGGACACAGGGAGGGAGTAGGAAAGAGTGAGAGAGGGTGGGAGAAAAGGTCCTGTTATGCTCCTCAGTTCAGCTACGTCATTATGACAAACAGTGTAAAAGATGGTCAATATGTTATCAGGTTTGGGGTCTTTCTGAGCAAATATCACAGAACGTGATGATCCAGATGAAATGCCAACACCCACAATCACACAATGAAAGAACAGAAACACACAGGTTCGAACCAGGTTAGGTAGCACGGGTGTTGAGAGTACAGGAGATGAATCCACAGAGCCAGCATGGGAGTCCTCACCGGACAACCAGGACAACAGTGCTCCCTAATGGCTCCACGGAGCAAGGTCAAGCCACGTCAAATCTGGCAACACCATCGATTAACCAAGACAAGCAGAACAGCCTTCAGAATTGGTCAACCATTGGCTGATGAGCAATGAAAATCCCACGGACAAACATTTCTGGAATATTCTCAAGGACCGTTCACCCGGCAACCCCAGTGGAGGGCGGTGACAGACACTATTAAAAAATTTTTGTGGAGTGACTCAACCTGGCAACCCAATAATGCACCATTAAAACCGCAACAAGCACAAAGAACACATATTTACATACAGAGGTTCTGTGTATTCTCCCCATGCATGTTGTCTACCAGTAGCGGCACCTATACACGCAAATTCTAGGGATGTGTATTATGTAATTAGCAAATAAGTATGAATCTTCTTTTTTTTTTTTTCTTCTTCCATATATTACCGATTTTGTGCCACCACGGCTCCGCGCGAATAAAGGCGATTCTGACTGAAGCACTGAGTGTCCACTGAAAATCCCCCGGCCATAGGGCTCTGGTCAAAGGGAGTGCATTAGAAAAGACAAGAGGGCATTGCTTGGAACACAGCCTAGCTGAGGACCATGGATCGGGGTCCCCGGTAGCACACTTGGTAAGAGTATTGCCCTGGCAACACCATGGTTGTGGGTGTGATTCCCATGGGGGAGGCCAATGTTAAAAAAAAAAAACTGTATGAAAGAGTCTGTATGCACTCTTCTGTAAGTTGCTATGGATAAGAGTGTCTGCTAAATGACGCAAATGCATCATTCGACTGTATACTGAAAACAAAGTGGATTCCATATCAGTGCACGCGCACACAATTGAATCAAATCTGAGCAGTGCACTCTGTCTGCCAGACAATTAGAAGCTTGGGAATATAATTAGTCAGGGAGCCAGACCTGGAGTACTAAATCATATGCCTAATCAGATATCCTCCACAGTCCCAAATGGCACTCCATTCTTTATTCAAATGTACTGCCTCGAACCTACCAAGGGGACTCTGGGCAAAACACTGGAAATAGTGTGCCATTTGGCACGAAACCATTTCCAACTTGCTGCCGGGCCTTCCGTCGAGTCAGCAGAAGAGCTCAGGGAAAATCCAATCATTGGGTTGATGTGAAGCAAGCAAGGCCAGGGTGTAACAAATAAACGACCGTTTGTAGCGCGGGTTGGTGTGTTTAGTGGGAGCGGGTTGAGGGCACAAAGGTTCTGGCTCATGTTAAAGACCCAATCCTGCCTGAGTTTGGACAGCTATCGATTCTCCCTTTCCTTCTTCATTATAGGTCTGCTTAAGGAAGGGATGGGGGGGGTTGGGGAATGGCCTCCACGTGGGAAACGGCCTGAAGCTGATCGATACAGTTCAGTCCCTCAGGACGCAGGCTACATAAGTCACCCCCGACGGTTTGACCTTCGCTCTCTGAATTATTTCTTCAACCGCCTCTCTCCTTCTCAATCTCATTGAAGATGATACAATCTTTCAGCTTATATGTAACTCCTATTTATGGTAGATCTCTGTGTGAGAGGGTGTGTCTTTATGTCTATGTATGTGACTGTGTGTATGTATGTGACCCCCCCCCAACTCACACACCCCATCAAGTAAATATCTGTGACAGACCAACATTGTAATATGCAGTAATAGGTGCCCCAGACATTTGCCCTGGTTCAACTCAGAGAAGGCGGGAGCAAACCCTCCCTCCCATCCTCCCTCCCTCCCGACCGACCGACACTCACACTCACACTAACACTCTACGGCAAAAAGGTAAGACGACAACACGGACTAACAGACATTGTCTTTTTAATTCCCAATTACGGGGCTTCTCCGGTTAGCGCCGATACACAGCTGTACAGGGAAAGTCATTTCCTGGCGAGTGATGCGTCCTTTTTCCCGGCTCTCCGGTAACAGCTCTTGAAGACAAACGCTGATTGGTTCCGCCGAGCTGAACAACGGCTGACCTCTATGCTCCGAGAGCTTTTAAGGATCCTTTCTGATGTGAACGGGGACAGGTGCGTCACAAAGACACACCGACCACATCCCCAATGGAACCCTGTTCCCTACGTACTGTGCTATGTTTGACCTAGGCCCACGGACAAAAGCAGTGCACAACACCGCACCATTTGGGGCACAGGCAAGCTGTTTAGCATCAAGACGCATCCCGTCTGCCTCAGCCCGCTCTGTGGGACAGGAGAGAGGACAACCGACTGGAATGTTGCACACACTGTCAGTGGAGCAGATTAGGACTGCAGAGAAAAGGGTACAG
>JACXGI010009033.1:18005-31682 GCA_016801175.1 Esox masquinongy
GGGGGGGGGGGGGATATACACAAGAACGGGTCTGGTGCAACATTCAGAAACATCTTCAGGATGTACTGTACACAGTACACAGTGAGAGTACGGTCTGTCAAACTAGATCTATGCAGTACGGAATGAAGACTTTGTTAGACTTCGCCTGCATACGTACATACACAAACACAATTATTCTCAATAGTTAGTGTCTAACAATTACTAGCACTCCTGCATTTAGTACTGTGTACACTACCTCTGCCAAGAACACGATGCTGAGACTTCTCCTATAATGTTTGGTGAGGTGGGAGAACACGTACCAAGGGATCTGAGATAGTTCATCAAAGCAGAATCGCCTCAGATCCTTAAAGCCCTTGATCCTCCTAGTCCTAACTTGTGGACCCTCCTCTTCAGCTCACCCCACAGTTTTTTATTGAGTTATAAGTCAGGGAATTGGAATGGTCCATTTTTGTACATTTGGAAGAATGCTCGGGATTACTGTCCTACTGGAAGATCCACAAAGACCCATTTCTTGCCTATTTTGTTCTAAAAGCTCTTGGCACTTGAAAGAGTCCATTATCTTAAGCAGGTTCCCAGGGGCTTTAGAAACAAAACCACCACACAACATCACAGATCCACCACCAACATATTGGGGGTAGTTTTTTTCGGCATTATCATCCCGCATTTTACACCATATCCAATTTGGTTGGTGGCCATAAAGCTCCATGTTTATGTCATCTGCTTGTAGATGGTGACATGTCTTCATGGGAGTAAAGGCTTTCTTCTGGTAAGACTTCCAAATACCTTGTTGGCATGTACAGTACAGTGCTGCTTGAAAGTGAACCATGCAACCTGCTATTATACAACCCCATTTCCAAAAAAGTTGGGATGCTGTGTAAAATGTAAAGAAAAACTGAATGCAAAGATGTGCACATCATTTAAACCCTATATTCAATATAAAATAGAACAAAGACAATACATAAAATGTTAAAACTGAAAAATTGTTCCTTGAAAAATATATGCCCACTTTGAATTTGATGCCAGCAACACGTTTCAAAAGATCGGAGGCAGGGGCAACAAAAGACTGGAAAAGTTGTGTAATACAAAAAAAGAACCTGGTGGAACATCTCACAACTAATTAGGTTAATTGGCAACAGATCGGAAACATGATTGGGTATAAAAAGAGCATCCGAGAGAGGATGAATCTTTCAGAAGTAAAGATGGGGAGGGGTTCACCACTCTGTGAAAGACAGCACAGGCAAATAGTGCAACAATTTAAGAATAAGATTTCTCAATGTAAAATTACAAAGACTTTGGGGATCTCATAACCTACAGTACATAATATAATTAAAAGATTCAGAGAATACGGAGAAATTTCTGCATGCAAGGGACAAGGCCTAAAACCAGTATTGGATGGCCATGATCTTCAGGCCCTCACTGCATTAGAAATCACTGCATGGGCTCAGGAACAACGAAAACCACTGTCTGTGAACACAGTTCGTCACTGCATCCACAAATGCAAGTTAAAAATCTACCATGCAAAGAAGAAACCAGATATAAAAAAGATCCAGAAACACCGCCGCCTTCAAGCTCATTTAAGATGGACCGAGGCGAAGAGGAAAACTGTCCTGTGGTCTGACAAATCAAAATTTGAAATTATTTTTGGGAATTTAGACTCTGGGCTAAAAAGGAAAGAGACCATCTGGCTTGTTACCAGTGCACAGTTCAAAAGCCAACATCCGCGATGGTATGGGGGTGCATTAGTGCACATGGCATGGGTGACATGCACATCTGTGAAGGCACCATTAATGCTGAACAATATACAGGTTTTGGAACAACATATGCTGCTATCCAGACAATGTCTTTTTCAGGGGAGGCCTTGCTTATTTCCACAAGACAATGCCAAACCACATTCTGCACGTATTACAACAGCATGGCTCCGTAGTAAAAATCTGGGTGCTAAACTGGCCTGCCTACAGTCCAGACCTGTCACCCACTGAGAATATTTGGCGCATTATAAAATGAAAACTATGACCAAGGAGACCCCGAACTGTTGAGCAGCTGAAATCCTATATCAAGCAAGAATAGGAAAACATTTCACTTTCAAAACTACAGTAATTGGACTCCTCAGCTCCCAAACGCTTACAGAGTGTTGTTAAAAGAAGAAGAGATGCAACACATTAATTAACATGCCCCTGTCCCAACTTTTTTGAACTTTTTTGAACTTTTTTTGAGTATGATTTTCAATTAAATACAGGGATTAAATGATTTGCACATCATTGCATTCTGTTTTTATTTGCATTTTACGCAGCATCCCAACTTTTTTGGAAATGCGGTTGTAGATTTGTGTTTACCATGAAATCTTTATTTAATGAGAACCAGTCTTTTTTTTAAGTGACATAACAGGTTTTCTAGCTACCAATTCCATATGTTGGTTTAGAGGAAATGCCTGTAGTAGAAAAACAAAATAAATAAAAAATGTATGCAGGTGCAAAAATAAGAGAACCCTGAGTTGTAATGGTTAAATAAGTAGGTAAGTTGAATCAGGTGGGTAAATAATTGGGCACTAAATGAACCAATCAAACGAGGGATCATTAGGAATGAGATTGGGAGGGATAAATGGAGACAAGAAACAAGAAACCTGGTCAGTTTCGTGTTACCCATACAGGTGAATGCAAAACACCACGCAGAGAGGAAGAGATCTCAGAGGACATCAAGAAGATGGTAGGGAGAGCACATCAGTCTGGGGAAGGCAATACAACTATCCTGCAATACAACTATGTCAAAAAGATTTGAGCTCCTTCAGTCCACTGTGAGGCAAATCATTTACAAATGGAAAGCATTTAACAATATTGCAATTAGGGCTGGAACAACCTTCCAAAACAAAAATATCAGGTAAATTCCAATCTGGGGCTGCTTCTCCTCCTCTGAACTTGGTTGACTGAATGTCATCAAGGGAAGCATGAATTCTGAGGTGTACCAGGAGATTATTGAACAGAACGTCAGGAAATCAATCAACAGCTGAGCCAAAAAAGGGGTCTTCCAATAAGAAAACAACCCAAAGCATTAAAGCAAATCTACCAAAGAATGGCTAAGGGGAAAGAATATTTGTGTTTTGGTTTGTCCAAGTCAAAGTCCTGACCCTTATCCAAATGCTGTGGCAGGACCTGAAACGGGCAGTACATGCCAGACACCCTTCAAACCTCATTCAATTGGCTAAATTCTGTAAGGACTGGGCAAAAATCCCTCTACATAGACATTTACTGAAGTATTCACCATTAATGGAGGTATCACAAGCTACTAAATGAAACAAGGAAGTGAGCAAAGCAAAAAAGCCTAAAAAGATTTCAGGTTGTTTTCGAACGTATAGGCCGGGTAGTGTTGGAGATGTATTGTCAACATGTTGAGAATGTGGATTGGATTATACTCTCCACCCCGGTTGCATTTTTCAGGCAGGATGAAAGAGGAAAAGGATGTGGGTGTTACCGGAGGAAATTATCCCCTCTCAGCACAAAGCGTCATCTTCCAGTCTGTCATCCAAGAACAGCTACCAGTCTCTCATCCCTGTTTCTGTCCGTCTGCAGTCCATCTTCCCTCACTGAGGTTTGTCTTGCATTCCAAATGCCATCCTAAAATGCACTACTTTTGACCAGAGCCTGAGAAGGGCTTTGTATGTGGGCTTGTGTTAAAATGAGAGCACTATAAAGGGAATATGTTGCCATTTGGGCCATTTGTGGTGGTGATGTATAGTAGAACCCAATCCTGGGAAATATCCCCATAACAAGCATTTTGTGATGGATGACTGCAGCGTGATGGTGTAACTCAACCCCATGGGTGTTTGTCGTTGCTGGGAAGGGATCAACACGGCATGTATACCAGCCACTCCAGCCACGCCATACCGATTATTAAATGCAGCGCAAGTCTGAGGGGGGATTTGAGAAAAGAAAACACTACGGCCTAAAGTTACCGTCGCAACAACCAATTTCTGATGACTTAGCTTTAAAAAGAAATCTCTCTATTCTCCCAGTGGATACAGTGCCTGCTTAGTTTTCGGTTTTACATTTGTTTCCTGGCTTTCTCTCTCTGCCCATTCTCTCCAGTTATCATTTTGGATCTGTTCTAGGGGCATGGGCTATACACGCTTATTGCCTTCTTTCTAGCGTATCCTCTCACAGGTTCAAACAACGTCCTCTCAAATCCCCTCAATCACTCCACCAACGACCGAACCCATTTCAATTTCCCCTACTTTTAACTCAGCAGTTTGTCACCGCACAGTAAAGCTCAGCCATTGGAAAAACGGCACGTGTCTCAAATAGCAACCTATGCCCTATATGGTGCACTACATTTGACAGGACCAGTGAGGAGAATTGGGTGCCATTTGGGGCCCAGATGAATGGATCCTCTCCGTGTGTGTGTTGGCTGGTCCGGCTCTCAGCTGAAGAAGCGCTCCTCCAGATGACGGACTCACAGGAAATGCTGCATCTAATTGATTGTGGAAGTCCCAAGGCATGCAAATCTCAGAGCCAACCATGTGGTGCATGTTTTAGTGGCAAGGAGATGGAACAAAGCAGCAAGGAAATGATCAAAACAAGACCAGAGATGTAGAAAAGCCCTCAAATTAAAGCTGCTACAAGACACCGTTTCTGGAGTTCGGGAAAAAAACAGCCCATTCATTTTCTTCTATTTCTATGCAGGCTAAACCTCTTCTCTCTCTCTCGCTTTCTTAATCCGTCTATGTTGGATGCAGTGTTTGCGTCAATTGGCAGACAACACCTAAAAAGAGTAAATAGACTGCTACAATAAATCTATAAAATGTACCTGCATGAGAGGGGAGCACATGACAGATCAAAAAAAGGGAGTGGGGGTCAAGTGACTCATAAAACTCCCAGGTCTTCCAGAAATCCTGTAATTCTGAAATGCAGAACTCTTGGATGTCTTGGATATATTCTAACCAGGATTTGGAGAATTTCTTTTGAAAGGTATATAGAATTTTGCAAGGACTGTTAACCTCTGAACCGAACCACACGTAGCAATGTGAAGTAGAGGCTTTTTATAAAAGCTCAGGAAAATAACCATTTAAACTCTCCTTAACCTCAACAGACTCACTCCTAACCATTACGAAACTTCTCCATCAAACCGGGACAACAGAAAACCCTAGAGCTGAATCCCACTGGGTTCCAGTTGTGTTTGAAGTCACCTCAAATCCATCTCTCAATCCCTCTCCTTGCTCATCAATCTGGTTGGATCCTACTCTTGCAGGGAGACGTGAATAAATATGTCCTAAATGACATGCCCTTCCCTATCTAGTGCACCAGGGCTTCATAGAGAAGGGGACCAATTTGAGAGAACTCTGGTACAAGGTAGAATACCATTCGGAACACAGCCTTAGAGTATCACAAACTCTGCACTAAGCCCCCGAAAAGCCACTCCAAAAACCCAACATAATGAGCCGTGTCACTTCATTTTGAACCTCGAGGACGGCTAATACTGATGGGGGTACACCGCAAACCCTGAATTAATCCAGGAGCCGTGAAGATCAATTTTAATGAAACTGTTATTTCGGATGGCTGCTGGTCTGAAATGGATGGATGGAAGTTGGAGTACGTCTGTCTCTTTGCCTGTCTGTCTGTCTGATGTCTCATTCAATCATTCTGACTGGCTTTGCTCTTCTCATCTCCACAACCCAGCTCACATTATTTCAACAGGCGAAAACACTAAAAACAAAGAGGGGGGCAGAGAGACCGAAAGACGGAAAGATCAAATAAAGGAAGACAGAAAGACAAAGACAGCCAAAAGAAGAGAGAGTGATACAGAGCAGACAACAACCAGAACAAGAATTGACTTCAGCCGAGGCCATCTGTGTGTGGAGAGGAAGAGATCCGCTGCCTGCCATTTGGCCGGTGGAAGAAACAATCCCAGCCGTGGTCAGCCTGTTCCTCGTTACAAGCCCTTATCTTGACAGCTTCTAAAAAAGCCTCAGCGTTTCATCGGAAAAAAAACCCACACCATACATCGTATATCGTGTCATAGATGATGAGCAAGGGATTAGAAAATACAGCGCTGTATATCTCTGTCCCCACTGGCACCATATTTCCTTTCTAGTGGAGTAGGGCCCCATTAGGCCCTGGTCTAAATCAGTGTACTATATAGGGGACGCAGTGGCATTTGGGAAACAGCATTCAAGAGTGCCCTTCAAAGAGGGCCTGAGCTTAGTCCGGCTGAAAAGCAAGCAGATGATGATTACCTTTCCAAATTGACCTGGAGGAATATGAGAGGTTGGCCGTGTCAGCTCTTCCAAAATGCAAGGAGCTACGTTTCACACATTACTCACCCTAGTGGGCAAGGTCACTTTGGAAAATGCAGATCTGTCTAGTCAACTGGATACACCTTAATACAAAGTCACTGTGTGTGTGCGCACGTGTCCAATGGAACACTGTTGTGTATATAGTGTACTGTTTCATTTTAGTTCTAGTGATGTACGGTGCTCATGGGAAATCAAGCAACGGCCGCCTGGCATGGCAATGCAGCAAACCTTTTTCCCATTGACACCCAGAGATACGCGTGACAGATATCAGCTAGCGGCAAGCGCGTGCACGCAAACAAAGCACCGCACACAAACTGACACACACAAACACACAGACATGCACGAATAAACGCAAACAGACGTGCATAGACACACACAAACCCGGTCATCAAAAGAGATGGAATTGCCTCAGAACCATAAAAGGCAACGGCTAGCCAACAAGGATGAAAGAGGATAGCCAGAGACCTTCAGATAGAGGTAAGAGGTCATAGGATTTTGTCTACAACTCCCTCTGCCTTGTGGGAAACTGGAGAATACAGCCAGTGAAGGCCACTGTGGCTCTCCTGATCAGAATAAAAGGTGTTTCACTACTGAAAGTGATTGATTAAGTATGCATATCAGCGAGCTTAACTGACATGGGTCAGGGCAGAATTTACGATAGGCTAATTAAACGTTGACAGGATTAAATATGAACTACTCAAGGCCAAAACCGCAGCCTAATTAGGAATCAAGAGTCCGAAACAGGCGCACAAACCTCCTTTACAGCCCTGGATGTAGATGGGCAAATTAAACCACAATCACCAATTAGAAGAGCTGAGGCGAGGTCCTTTATAGGCACTACTTGGATGTACGAAACCTCTACAGTGTCATATATTAGCAGGAATATATTAGATGGAATAACGACATTTCTCTGCCCAATTCTAATTTCCTGGTCATGTTAGAAGCAGTTTGACCTTTCAAAGTATCATTAACTTTTGTACCAACTGAAAATCATTTGCAACTTAATGTTGTACAGATGCTGTAGTCATTATCATAAGGCCAGTAGCATCACTGACAAAACCAGAACCTAGGTACAGTATCTCAGTGACAGGGATCCATTTCGTTCCCCAGGTAGCGTTGGCAAAACGTTTGGAGACCCTTCAGCCTTGTCAGTATTTCTGCAGTAACTTTACCAAAACATTAGTCGTTTTTTTCCATTCGAGTCACTTAGCAGACTCTTATCCAGAGTGACTAACAGGAGCAATTAGGGTCAACTGTCTCGCTCAGAGACAGAACGACTGATATTTCATCATGTCAGCTCAGGGAATTGATCTAGCTACATTAGATGCTCTAAGCACTAGGTTATCTGCTGCGCCAGATAAGGCATTTTCATTCATTACCTGATAACGTTTAATGTGATCAGATCTTGGCTGACCTGATTAAACATAGAAAACAAAAGCGATTTTGTACTTTTCACGCAATACATTTCTTTGTTGGAAAAAATATTTAGAACTTCTAAATCAATCAGTGAAATAATGTTTATTGAATTAGTCAAAGATTTAGTTCATGGTTCAATAATTTTGTATCATGTCATAACATTTCATGTTTTTGTTATGATTAGCCCAACAGTGATTGGTGAATGATAAGAGGACTTTTATTTTTCAATACTTTAATATTAATACTGATAATGTCATTAGAAAAAAAACATGAATGAATCATGAATAACAACAAATGAATAAGAACTGGGTATGAATTTTCAGCATCTGTAACCTTATCACTCATAATTATTTACATTTCTTTCATAATTACCCATAATGATGATGGCTCCACATTAATGTAGAAATGTCCAGAAGCATGTTTTGATGCATCCAAAGAGTTTGTACAGTTACAAACCTGATGTTCATATTGCATATAAAGAATTTGGAACTTAAACTAAACGTGAGTTCTTGAATACACTTCATTGAACTGAATTACTAAAGGTTCACATCATTTACCCCTGCAAAAAGGATCAATAAGATCACTACAGAAATGAAAAAGTACAATTTGTTTCTTGTTATAATCTCATTGTTCACCTACGACGTCAAAGGGTTCACAGACCTTTTCTCAACACTGTGACTTCAGGATGACAGGCTGTTTTCAAAGACAGGGTCTTTGTGTGTCACATCGAGAGGTCAAGACCCTGTCGGCGGACAGATGCCAAGATTGGCTGACAAGGCTGCTTTCCACTTTCCTGGCTCTTGATTCCATCTTTTTATCAAGTGACATTTCTGTATACCTGACTGACGAACAATAGAACTCCCTTCTTCAGCTCCTTCGTTCCCAGAGAAGAAAGTACATAACCACTCATCTAGTCGTCTGTATGGAGGGATGGGATTGAGGGAGGGACAGAGACACTATAAGAAACACTCATCACCGTCAATCAGGATGGATGGTAATGGGTCTCAAAGCAGAATTGTCCTCAGTTCACTGTGGGCATTGTGCTGGTCATTCCATTAACATAATTCCGATGGAGGCTGATTTACCTGCTACAACTTTGATTATATAGAGTGCTTCACCAATCACCCTGTCAAATAGGTACTGCAGTTTTTCTGTTCTACTTGATAATGAATTGCACCCAGCTTGTGTTTCAGGTCAAAAGTAGTCCCAGATTAAAAAAACAAACAAAAAAATCCAGTGAAAATGGCCAGTAAAGAAATAGTTTCTGTCTTGTTAGTAATGGCTCAGAACTCTGGTTATGAGATAACTACACTGTTCATTTGGTAAATGAAATGGTTCACACTGCATTTTAACCCTTCAGATATTACACAACAATAAAAGAAAGGTAGCTAGAATTGCTAACAACTTGGAAGCATTATTGACCTCACTACCTGTTGCAAGGAATTCTCGTACAGATTCTAAAGCCCATACAACAGAATGTTCTCACATAGCAAAAAAAAAAACATGCACCCAAATAAACACAAATATCGGTAAAAAATCTCAGAGAAACTAACTGTGAAAAACGGAACCGTAACCATTCACCGGATTGGTAAAAATCACAATCTTTTCCTAACGAGCCTTAACCTAATAAGTGTGTTATTAGGTTAAGGCTCTTTGTTCCCAGACTTGTGAACCAATGCTCAGGTGGGTTTGAATAGCTCCATTGTCTTCCACAGACATGTGTTATTATGTCATAGAAAGGTGTTTATTCTGTCCTCCTAATCCAATATCGCATTACTCCCTAACATGTGACATTCTTTCTCATGAACGGCGGCCAGGACAGGAATGGTAATCACACACTGAACGCTTAACACTGACTGAGTATTACAGGTTGTAGCGTTAACGTCTTTCAGCCCTTATCGCCCCCTTATCACCCCCTTTGTATTTCTTGTGCACGAGGTCAACTAAAAAGCGGAGTTTGGGGCGTTTGTCTCCATCACGCTGCATGGTTGTTGGCATGTCAAGACACACACAGATACACTTGCCTAGGTCCCTACTGACATCGGTAAAACAAAGGGCTATAGAAAACATGGAAACTAAAACAACAATATGAGAGATCAGGTTGTTTTCATAACATAAGTATGTCTAAGCTTTTACAGTCACTTGGCCAGGTGATTGGATAATGGTTTCATAATGAGCTCTGTTTAGATTTGGTTCAATGTATCAACATTTTTATGAATTCCTCTTTCTGCAAAAACTAAGAAGACAGGAGTTGTTATGCGCTGAACAGAGACAGGTTTTTTACATCCCAAACGGCGACCTTTTTTCTAAATAGTGCAGTCGGTCATGGGCACACGTAGTGCAATATAAAAGGTGAAGCCTGCAGTTTGGGACTTGCTTGCAGCATTGATGTTATAGAGAGCAGGATAAGGAGCTTAATAATGAAGACATAAGTCAAATAGAAATTATTATAATTAGCAGATACAAAACAATGCACAAATGAATTTAACATCAATGAATGTCTGATCTGCCAATACGATCCACAAATATATTTCACTAAATAACCTAAATATATTTCACTTGTCATAACACGCGTACACCATGCCTGTATAATGTCATAACATGCCTACACCATGCCTGCATCATGTCCTAACACGCCTGCACCATGCCTGTCTCATATCCTAACATGCCTACACCACGCCTGTATCATGTCATAACACGCCTACACCACGCCTGTATCATGTAATAACACGCCTATACCACGCCTGTATCATGTGATTACTTGGGATGTGCATGACAAATAATTTCTGTCAAGTCATTAGTATTTTATAACAAGTGATTTATTTCAAATTATTGTTACAAGCTTTTCCATTAATTACAATTGCAAATGAAAAATAAATGAATTAGCGCAGAGATATGTATGAATTGCCTTAAATTAGCTTACGTCTTTCTGTCAATGTTTTCTGGCCATTACAAAAAATACAAACATATTACACCATCTAGCCAGCTATTTCTTTATATACAGTCCCTTAAAACTATACTTTCCAAACAAAACAACACTTAATATATAGACTAACAGTTACGTTAGTCTGCATTAAATCAAACAAACCCACCAATGCGTTCCAGTGAGTAAAAAATATATCTTTGGAAGGAAGCTTAATAGGAATAAATTATATAAAATTAATTAACAAAAACCAATGACAATTTTCCCATTATCTGGTTATAAACCGTGACAATTTTCCCATTATCTGGTCGTTAGCCAGATTTGTTTAGTCTACAAGAAATAACCTGTCATTACTGCCGCCAAGTGAGTCAATCGGTAGTATAGATTTTTTTTGTAACTTTCGAAAATTAGATTAACTCCTCGATAAATGCCATCCTTGTCGAAATGTCGACAATTTGACTATTTGTTCTCACCCCTAGTCATAACACACTATCTTGTCATAACACGTTTACACCATGCCTCTATCATGTCATAACATGTTTACACCACGCCTGTATCATGTCATAACACTCATATACCACACCTGTATCATGTCATAACACGCCTATACCACAGCTGTATCATGTGATAACTAGGGATATGCATGACAAAATTTCTGTCAAGTCGTTAGTATTTTATAACAAGTGATTTATTTCAAATTATTGTTACAAGCTTTTCCATTAATTACAATTGCAAATGAAAATTAAAGCTGCAAGTAGCATTTAACAGGTTTCAGCATTGAAGCTACTACTAGCCAGATTGCTATTGTTTCCAACTTATATCCATAGTTGCAAGTAATACGACATTTCCTTTCCTATAGTGCCCCCATGTGGTCATCTTGAAACATCATTCACACAAAGTAAAATCACAACCCTGATCATGTGTACCAAATGTAATCTCATTGAGTGACAAAGATCAATAGATAGTGTTATGGCTATTATGCCACCACTGTTTGGCCAAACTGAATGTACTTGCATGTTACATCGCAATAGTTTTCAGGACATTTACCTCAAATGGTATAATAATACAATGTTCTCCATCAGATAAATATGGATACTTCAAAAGTCTGACACTATCAGAAAAGTACAACACCTTAAGCACCAAACAATGTAACTAGGAAGTTGTTTGAATTTTTCAGAATGTAATAAATGTACCCTAATCGCATGGTAAATGTAACTGAATGGAAGTTTGTCAGTCTTCCTCAGCGCAGAGCATATTAATGATTTCAACTTTTGCTTGATGTAGGATAATGATGGGGTCAGAACAGATAAGTAAACATACCTCTGAAAATGATAATGATTAAGTATGCATATTATCATCAATGATTGAGCAAACTATTTCTTAGAATTGTTTCATTTTGATGATCAAAAGACTATTACAGATGGCATCAATAAAACCAATAACTTTCCAGATTTTAATTTATTTGGAAAATACCCCAGACTTGTGAACCAATGCTCAGGTGGGTTTGAATAGCTCCATTGTGAAACCCTAATAATAATGAACCGGAACAAACACAATAGGGTTTCACCAGTGAACTGCTGAAACCCTAATAATAATAATAATAATAATAATGAACCGGAACAAACACAATAGGGTTTCACCAGTGAACTGCTGAAACCCTAATAATAATAATAATAATAAAAATAATGAAACGGAACAAACACAATAGGGTTTCACCAGCGAACTGCTGAAACCCTAAATAAATGAATTAGCACAGAGATATGTATGAATTGCCTTACATTAGCTTACGTCTTTCTGGCAACGTTTTCTGGCCATTACAACAAAATACAAACGTATTAGACCATCTAGCCAGCTAATTCTTTATATACAGACCCTTAAAACTATACTTTCCAAACAAAACTACACTTAATGTATAGACTAACAGTTACGTTAGTCTGCATTAAATCAAACAAGTCTACCGACGCGTTCCAGTGAATAAAAAAAATATCCTTGGAAGGAAGCTTAATAGGAATAAATTATATAAAATTAATTAACAAAATCCAAACAAAATTTGGCTAGTGCATCCATAGATGCAAGATCTTAATAAAAATGTAAAGAATCATTAGGCAATGTCCATATTATTATGTTAATTTATTCTTGTTTAGAAAAATGTGCATGTACACGTGCTCCGGGAGTAGATGAGTAGGCTTAGGTAGTCTGTTGCCTATCAGGCCCACAGCCGAGAAAAACCTTTCGGATGGTACAGATGTTGCCGGGATGCACAGGTATGCATTCGCTAGCCGTGACAATTTTCCCATTATCTGGCCGTTAGCCAGATTTGTTCAGTCTACAAGAAATAACCCGTCATTACTGCCGCCAAGTGAGTCAATCGGTAGTATAGATTTTTTTTGTAACTTTCGAAAATTAGATTAACGCCTCTATAAATGCTATCCTTGTCGAAATGTTGACAATTCGACTATTTGTTCTCACCCCTAGTCATAACACACTGTATCATGTCATAACACGTTTACACCATGCCTGTATCATGTCCTAACATGTTTACACCACGCCTGTATCATGACATCACACTCCTATACCACGCCTGTATCATGTCATAACACGTTTACACCACGCCTGTATCATGTCATAACACTCCTATACCACGCCTGTATCATGCAATAACACATTTACACCACACCTGTATCATGTCATAACACTCCTATACCACGCCTGTAACATGTCATAACACTCCTATACCACGCCTGTATCATGTCATAACACTCCTATACCACGCCTGTATCATGTCATAACACGTTTACACCACGCCTGTATCATGTCACAACACTCCTATACCACGCCTGTATCATGTCATAACACGTTTACACTCCGCCTGTATCATAACACTCCTATACCACACCTGTATCATGTCATAACACGCCTGCACCACGCCTGTATCATGTCATAACACGCCTCCACTACGCCTGTATCATGTCATAACACGCCTGCACTACGCCTGTATCACATCATAACATGCCTGCACCACGCCTGTATCACGTCATAACACGCCTGCACCACG
>JACXGI010009034.1:0-7500 GCA_016801175.1 Esox masquinongy
GAGTTCAGCGCTCTAACAACTAGATACAGATTAATTATAATCTGCACAGTCGTGGGGATGAGGAGAGGTCAGCGCTCTAACAACTACAGACAGATGGATTATAATCCACACAGTACCAAGGCGCTCTAACAACCAGACACCACAACATCACATAGACAAACACGTTTTTGAGTGTTTAAGAGGTCGGTCCTGAATGGCACCCTATTGCCTATGTAGTTCACTACTTTTGAGTGATAGGGTCCCATTTTGGTGGGAGGACAGGCTAGAGCCAGTCCATATCCCAGGGCTTCTAGCTCTGGTGGCCAAGCTAAATAATATATAGTACTCAGAATACGCATTATGTGGCCTGCCTGTCTCTCTATCTGCTTGTCTTTCTGTCCACCCCTATGGACTTCCCTCTGTCAAACCCTTCAAATCTGAAACAGTGTCAGCAATCAGAAAACACTCAGCGTACTTGTTTCAGCTGGGCTGTGTTTTTTGTCAAATGTCATGCCATTTATTTCAGTGTCATAAAGAACTATTTCTGATGCAGTTATTCAGTTGTTGTTTCGCCTGCTTTTAAGTATTTTAGAAGCCGTCAGGGAAAGGCAATTTTCAAGCAAAATTATTTTTCATTTGCACAAAAAGAGTAGCTTAAAAGAAGCTTAAAGGCAGTGGGGGATTTATGACTTCGAAATCTATTGTATTTGATGCCCTAAAACATGATAACTGCACCGGGTGATCCGACCAGGGGGCTTGGGCAAGCGATTAGTCAGCACACTTTCTTTTCATTCTCCATTTAATTTCAGAACACTAAGAAATACACAGCAGTTAAAAGACTGTTGTTTGGTGTTTCAGGTTTGTCATTAATAGCTTGTGTGTGTTTGTGTTTATGCGCGCTTGTGTGTGTATCTGTGTGTGTTGGCTTAGTAGGAATTGGACGTGCTAACACTACTGGACCTCCTGCTGGCTAGATTACAGGAGCTCATGGAGATGAATAGATCTAAAGTACAACACCACACAAACATTTTAAACCTTCCAACTAGTTATAGTTAACAAGACAAAAGCAGCTGTAAAAACAACGACAACAATTAATGAATATCAACTAAATGCATCAAACTAGAACCATCTAACTAGCCTACTCCCTAGAACCATCAAACTAGAACCATCAAACTAGCCTACTCCCTAGGACCATCACACTAGAACCATCAAACTAGCCTACTCCCTAGGACCATCAAACTAGCCTACTCCCTAGGACCATCACACTAGAACCATTAAACTAGCCTACTCCCTAGGACCATCACACTAGAACCATCAAACTAGCCTACTCCCTAGGACCATCACACCAGCCAAGGGGTCCCAAAGCTGAAGGAGTGAACATTACGCACAAGGCAGGGGCTAGACCCTACAGCAGTGGTTCTCAAAGTAGGGGTCGCAAGACCCTGGGGAGTCATGAGATTCTTTTGGGAAGTCACAAGATCATTTCTAGAATAAATGAATTAAAATGAAAGTGCTATTTTCAATAAACCTGAAAAATGATATACTATACATAAGGGGGAATACAAGTATAGTAGGCTAAATATGAAACATTTTAATTTTTTTAATTTACATCATGTCACAGAACAAAAACTGGTCGGCTGAAACTGTTACATGGGTTAACAGAACATCTACCACACAAACTGTTCTTGCCGTGTGCACGCTTTTAGTTAGCTAGCAGATATACATAGCCAACAAGTATTGGTGGCTAATCCGTAGCACTACAAGCAAGCCTCTCTCAAACATCTGATGAAATCATTCCTTCAGAAAAGCAATCAACGTCCAATCAAACTAAGCCCACGGGAAATGAGAAACGCAAGGGTAAGGACCTCCAGCCAGACAAGCCATCCAAACACCGAAAATATCAAATAGAATTCAAACAGTTTGGATTGACTTGCTTTGCCATTAACAATGTGCATTATCCCCAGTGGATTCTTTGCTCAGAAGTTCTTGCACACGAAAGTTTAAAGCCAGTGAAACTGAATAGACAGTTGCAAACCAAGCATCCCTCTCATGTCGAAAGTTCTCACCAGCCTGTTTGAGCTGAATGATGAGGTCTGCACTTTCCTGACTGAGTCTGGGTCCCAACTCGTGGCCCACCTGACAGACCCCAAACGGTTGGTAAATGTTGCATATTTGGCGCGTATATTTGACAAACTTAATGTACTCAACTCATCACTACAAGGCACAAAACAACAACCGTTCACAGTAACCAGGGATCACCTGTCATCTGACCTGGAGGACACGCTGATGGAGCTGTCCAGGGATCGGACCTTAAAGGCAATGTTTGCCGCAACCACACATGCTTAATTATGGATTTCAGCTACCCAGGATTATCCAAAGCAGCGATGGATGTACTGATTCCGTTCGGATCAACTTATGTGAGGCAACACTTCCCACACTAACATACATCCATACATGGAGGGTGATCTCCGAGTTGCCATTTCCACAATCAAACCCAGGATGTAGCTGTTGTGCTCCAAAAAGCAGGCCCACCCATCTCATTAAATGAGTAGGTTCCTCAGACTTAAATTACTAATAATAAACATATGTGAGAAAACAGATCATTAATATGAAATAGTTGCTAAGGGTTCTTTTATTAATAATATGATCTACTGAGCGTGTCTACATTTGTGTTCCGTTGTGAGTCCTTATGTTGTGCGCATGCATGTGCGGGGGTCACAATATTTCTAACATTTGTTTTTGGGGGCTGCGCCTGAAAAAGTTTCAGAACCCCTGCCCTACAGTGTGGCCCCTTCCAGTGATATCTCCATGAGTGAATGAAATCCTTAAAAGTTGGTAAGTTAAGCCCTCTGTCAGCTAGAATTGGAATTGTAGAAACAAATGCAAACATAACTCAGAACACCCCCCCCCCAGTTTGAACAACATGCCACCAATTTGATTTTAGATGCAGTAACGTTAGCTAAGACTTAAGCTTCAGTAGTTTACCACATTTGAGTTAGCCAAAGTTACTAGCTAGCTAATGTCGTTAGCACTTTTTGCTTGATTAGCTATTTTGTACCGACTCTGCTAGCTATTCTTTTTGATGAAATTATCATGGCAACGTTGCATTCCACTAAATATTTGCCTATTTTAGTGGAACATAGTATTTCAAAGCCCATACAGTGCAATTGAAGACAAAGTAATTAGCCCCTGACCAACTTTCGTTCATCAAAATGGCTACTTAAGTTATTTACTGATAGCTTGCTGAATATTACTAACAATTAGCTTGTTACAGTCCTTAGTAACTTGCTTACCTGTCCATGAAAAACATGGCCAACTCAGCATCACTTTTCAAGTCCAAATTAGTCCGTCTATTCCTCCATCTTTTGAAAGTTCTAGTTTTCTCTCCGGCTTTATCCCAATTTTCTTTTATGGAGCAGTAGCCAACTGCAGGACACTAGCGGTGCCGAACCCAAGGGCGTCACATTGACCCCCAAATTTACAGACAGGTCAATGTGACCCCCTGGAAAAGAGTGAAAATCCTGTGATCCATTGACCCTGACCTCCCCAATATACAATACAAACATACGCCGTTGGCTGGACCCTTGCATTCCATTGCTAAAGTTCATGATACATCTACAAGCCGTATGCGACTCGGGAACGCTTGAGGGCATGTTGGCCCAAAGTGTACGTTTTACATTCAAGTCTCCACCCGAAATTGTATAGAGGCGTGTTCATTTAGCAGCATGTTCGGTTGTGTTTGATGCTTTGAACTGGTTCATCTGAAGCGAGCTCTCATCAGTAAATAGAAGATTATGTTCAATTCTTCCGTTTCAACGAAACACTGTTACAAAAGCCGTGGGTGTTTCACAGAAACATGTTTCTTTGGGTTTGAGGTCTTCAACGTACCCTGTTCAGAGCAAGGGAGATCCGGTTATTAAATGTTTATTTGTTTTTTAAGTATAATTATTGTTTCCTGACTTTATTCAGAGGTGAATAATTACTGAGTCTGTTTTGAAATTATTCAGAAAAATCGCGTTTACAAACAGAACATGTATGTAGATGTTCATTTAATGTAAACTGTAGTTGAGAAAAGAAAAATATTTCCTTGCAATTATATTAGAACGACCGCTGTAAAACCACTGTTAACGTCTCCCAATAATGTAGTAGTTGGGTGACTCCGTCACGCTGTTATATATTTCTTTCATGTCGTCCACGCAAATAAAAGGGTTACGTCGTACAATTATTCTCTTAAATATATTTTTACATTCGTGGTATAACGAGTGGATACATATAGTTGTGTGACAGCCATAAAAGTACCGAGTGGACGAACATAGCTGGGAAACAAAAAATTGGAAGTCAGAGTGAATTCAACCAGAATCGAAATTATAAACTTGTGCAGTTTCACCAAGAATAATGGATAGGCGTGTCTAATGACACAGCAATTGCTTTAGTCACATTTTGAGATTTAAAATATTAAATATCTCCTTCCAGTGTTTACCCGAGACAGAGTTTTTTTCAGTTTCCTTTTTTTCCAACGTAATGTTAATTTTACTATAAAAAGTGGAAAATGAATTGCATCACAATTTCATCACAAATTTGTCTCAAAGTTGATAGGTTTCCTAATCCCCTCTCCGACCTCTGGAAGTCACCGTCGTTTTGTCAGCAGAACATGACAACGGAAGCCATTCTGAGCAATATTCACGATATGAATCTAGGAGGCATGTTCTTCCTGCCAAACAAAAACATTTTGGTTGCTGAACACTTGGCCAAACAGATTTCATATTGCACAAATTCAGGTAGGTCCCCTGACAGATTCTGTTTGTTTTTTATTTTTGGCAGAGGGAACAGTTCTTTCATAACAGAGAGGCTTGTGATGGTACATCCTTGTCACATTAAAGGCTGCGTTCACAACTTTAAATCCCACTGTGCTTGCAACTGGGTGCACGAGTCAGGCTACGTTCACAGCCAAACGGTGTTTTTGGTGTAAAAACTATAATCATAAAAAAACTGGAGTAGGTTTTTTTTGGCTTCAGCATTAATGTTACTGTTTGTTTCCTGAAACATTCATAAGCCTTCTTTGCATAAATCATTCACTAAGGAAATGATTGCAGTAAACATGAAGTTCCATCCCACATTGTGTGGTGAAAAATTAATGCTTTTTAAGTCATAAATTATGACATGGCGTACAGTCGTTCTTTCTGCCGAAGGGCCTATCTGCATATCTCACGACTTCGTTTCCTTCCTCTGTTGAAGAGGTTTTCATTTCAGACGGTAAAGGGCCAGCACTTTTCTTTATGTAGGGCATCACATTCCATCTCAGCTCCTATGGGCCCTGGTCAAAAATAGTGTTCTATTTAGGGAATAGGGTGCATTTGGGATGAAGTCTTTTGGAGCATTACTGTACTACCAAAATATTTTTTTCATTAAACATTGTTATTTTACCAGATAATGTATCCTCCATTTATCTGGCCCAGCTGTGGTCTCGAAATGACTATTTCTGAAAATGATTGTTATCTGCTTTTGAGAATAATTTGCATTTAAATTCCCCAAATGCACTTGTCACACAACGTTTGTGGATGTACTCCTCTAATACCATGCCTGTACTGGTATCTATTGACACAGAAAGACAGCAGTGTTGTTTCGTTAATATTAACTAACAGCGAGACATCTGTTTGATCTTTGGTTTGAAAGCCATCTAGCCTTTTACAGCTTATTTGTGGGGTCGCTTCCAGCTTCTCGCTAAACCATTTTTTAATTTTCCTAAATCATTATTAATTATAAAGTAGGATTCCAACCGACGTTCTGTAGAATTGGGATATGAAAGCAGCTGGTGCGCTGGACAGGGTTAAGCAGCCATGTGTCCGCATTTAGACTTTCAACAGCACACAGCAACCCAGTGGTCTATCGTCTGGCCCAAATGGTGCCCTAAAGTGCACTACTTTTTAACCAAAAACATTACAGGGGAAGGGTACCAGTTTGAGCTCAAGCTCTGGGATTTTTTCTTCGGGGGGGGGAGGGTCGTGTCTGGTTGCGTTATTCACCTTTCTGTGCTGGCGACACTATCCTCTTACTATAATGCCATGGCCTAATCTGACCGGCGTATCACAGGAAACTTGGAGGGATTTTAGGGATGAAATTTTAATAGGTTCATGGGAATGGGATCTGGCCCAATCCTGTGAAGCAGTAAATAATAATATTAATAAATATAATTTGAATGTGAATAATTAATTGTGATGCTACAGTATTCACATTAGGGGTAACTGCCGTTCAGTGCAGGGCGGCTGTTCGCTCGGAGTAGTCTCCCAAAGCATCCTTCCAAATGTCATCTTGTTGCTTCGAGCGAAGCCCTGGTGTCCGACGCTGCCCTCAGAGAGGAAAAACTGGGAAGTGGGATTTCATCCATCACCTAAAAGAGAGCATTATTCTTGAAATCAAGAGATGTACTGTTTCTGTTGTTATCTGGGCCTCAGATCAGTGTTTCCCATTACGTTGTATTTTATAAAGCCTTTTTGCAGTCACAAAGTGCTCATATAGATACCCAGCCTATAACACCCCCAAAAAGCAATAAAATGGATTTGTTTTACCCCATTCTCGCCTTAACGTGATACATTTGTTGTTTTCCCAGACAAATTCATATGGATCCTGAGGAATGTTTAATTATTAGTTGGCAAGTTAGTTGTTCACATACAGTACTAGTCAAAAGTTTGGACACGCCTGCTCATGCAAGGTTATAACTTTAGTTTGCTTTGCTGGTGACACTGTGAATTATTTAGAATTCATGGCACACTTAACCAGCATGGCTACGTCAGCATTCTGCAGCACTACGCCATCCCATCTGGTTTGCGCTTTGTGGTACTATCATTTGTTTTTCAGTAGGACAATGACCCAAAACACACCTCCAGGCTGTGGGCTATTCAACCAGTAAGGAGAGTGATGGAGCTGCATCAGATGACCTGGCCTCCACAATCATCCAACCTCAGCCCAAATGAGATGGTTTGGGATGAGCTGGACCGCAGAGTGAAGAATAAGCAGCCAACAAGTGCTCAGCATATGTGGGAACTCCTTCAAGACTGTTGTAAAATAATTCAAGGTGACTATCTAATGAAGCTGGTTGAGAGAATGCCAAGCTGTCATCAAGGCAAAGGGTTGATAATTTGAAGAATCTAAAATGTAAATGTATTTTCTTCTGTTTAACACTTGTTGGATACTAGATGATTCCATGTGTGCACTTTGTGACAACTGCTGATGTAAAAAGGGCTTTATAAATAAATTTGATTGATGTGCTATTTCATAGTTTTGATGTCTTCACTATTATTCAACAATGTGGAAAATAGTATAAATACAGAAATACTCATGAATGAATAGGTGTGTCCCAACTTTTGACTGGTCTGTTTAAAATTCACTGATGTGGAATGTTATCACATTAACATATTGTACACACACGCACACACACACACACCTGACTCATTCCAAATGGCACCCTATTCCAAATGGTATTGCACTGCTTTTGAGCAAGGCAACATCAGAATCACTTTTATT